>CAUZXS010006313.1:0-197500 GCA_963585895.1 Sepioteuthis lessoniana
TCTGTGTGTCAGTTTCTGCAGGCTATGGTCTATTTTTGTCTTTTAATATGAAATGCCGATAGTTAGTAACAACTCTGAGGGGTGGGGGACAAAATATATTTACCAAACCCTCCACTCGGGCAGGATATGACACAAGGTCGATTTTTAAGCGGAGTGGGGGGGGGACAAAATATAGCAATATATATGCATATACACTGCTCTAAATACTGCCTGTTGTATTGTAGGAAATTATATACATGCCATTTTACTATGTGTTTACATCAAGTCTTGAGTTGACCAACTAAAATATTATTTTGGAGCTCTGAAAGCTTTGTAATAATTTCAATGCACAGATTTGTTATTGTAACATGTTATTATTGCTGAGGTTTGGTTTGGTTTTATGGCATGTCAACCATTGTAGGTTATCTAATGCCAAATTCTTTTTATACATATATATTAAATATGATTCCTAAAAAGATTTTGTTGATAACATTTTTAAACGAGCCTGAGCTTTTTTTGCACACAGTTAAATGGTTTTACTTAATTGTATCTAATACAAATAATTCTATTTACTATTATTCATTTATTTGCACACAGTTAAAGGATTTCAAGTATTGCTATTTAACACTAACAATTCAATCAAACAATCATTTGTTTATACACAGTTAAATGATCAAACAGTTCTATTTCAAACTATTCAGTTTAGCATAAATCAAAGTTCCATGGTTCCAAGTATTGCTATGTATCACTAATAATTCAATTAAAACATTTTAGCATAAGTTATTAGTTTGCACTCAGTTTAAATGTCAAACAGTTCTATTTGACCTATAGATAGGACTCCATCAGTTGCTACGACTCCAAGCCAGAGTGGACCTAGGAGCGATGGCAGTGAAAGGGTACTCCACATTACCCAAAGCTCCAGCTTTACTGGAGCTTCAGATTTAGTATCATATCCAGGGCACTTGTTGGAGGGAGTCTTATCCCTTTGTAAAGATGCAGTCTGTGTAACTAGGTGATTATTATTCCTTAATATGTGTGTGCATATAAATAAAATTATCTAAAGTAAACTTATTCTTTAGTTTTATATCTTTAGTACAGATAATTTATACTATATTTTCACACTGAAAATTGTTAGTATTATATTATCCACCTGGATATGCAATGACTTTATAGTGGATATCCAAGCAGATAAGAATTATCTAATACATCACTCCAAAAATCATTTCTAATTGCAAATTAAAAGAAAAAATACTGAGAGGCTAAAAGAGACTGGTGAGAGAATTAGAAACTGAGAACATACTAATTCTATTACATCCAAAATGACAAAATTTCCTTCATTTATTGACTGCAATGTTAAGCTGAAGAGTTTTAATTAAGTCTTAAAATAAACAACATTAATAAAAATCACATCACTAATAGAATCTACAAAAAAAAAAAAAAAAAAAAAAAAAAAAAAAAAGCAACAAGTTTGATTGGCTAAAACCTCAAATCTGATTCAGTAAATTACATAACATAACTTCAATGCAAGTTTGACCTGTTTAAGCTTAAATATAATTGTTGACTTCTCAATTTTCTTTCACACACCCAACACAAACCTTTTCTACTTCTTGAAGGCCTCGGATTACAAAGTCATAATGACGTTCTGTGGCTTCTAAGAATGGAGAAACAAGACAAAAACAAACATGGAGGCTTGTTTTCTCTTTCAAGGCAAGTCTTTGAGCAAACAGCATAGCCCAGTTATCTGTGAATAAAATAAAAAAGCACAGAGAAAGTATAATTTAACAAATTAAACCTTAATAACTTAACATTATTTTTAAAAATTAGTAATTCAGTAATTGATCTCATTTACTATATAATTAAATATTGATCTATCAATAGCAGTCCATATCTTAACTGTACATTGATATCACTTTCAGTAGATGAAATATTGCTACCAAGGTATGTGAACTGGTCTAATTTCAGAAGCTTGCCATTTAATGAGGAGATTGCATTATCTTAAAACACATGAATTCTGTTTTATCAGAGTTCACATAGAGGTGAATGCCTCTTGCTGACTGCTTCAGGCTAATATAGCAGATTGTGCTCTGATAAAATAGGAATTCTTCCAAGTTGTAAACTTGTCAGTACTTTTGTATGGTTGCAAACAAAATACTGAGAAAAAGCTAGATGGGGAATTACACAAGGATGCTTCATGCTATTTTTAACTTGTCCAAGAAGCAACATCCTGCAATATAACAGTTGTACAGCCATTTCCAATCTTACAAATTAGCCAAGTAAAAAACAAAACATACTGAACACAGCAGGAGAAGCAAGGACAAACTCATAAGCAACATTCTCTGGTAGACTCCTATACATGGACACATTGGTGTCAGCCAACCAGCAAAATCTTACATCAGCTCCATGCAGACATTGGATGCTGTCCAAAGGACTTACCAAGAATGATGATCGATAGGGACAGATGGTGAGAGAGAATCAAGGAAATCCATGCTTTAAGTAAAACTTTATGAAAAATTGATAGATTTATAGGAAAAAAGACAAATGAGATTTTCATCATATAAATAAATAAATAAATAAATAAATAAATGAAAAAAAATAAAAAGTTACCTTGTAGTCTTTGATCTCTGACCATCCAATAAAGAACACCACCACATGCATCTTGTGGAAATTCATCAACATCTGTTAACATGCGGACACGTTTCTTGTTGAATTTACATTTAAGGATGGATTCACCATGTTGGAGGCGACATTGTTTCACAAGTTCTTGCATGTCGATTTTTTTTGACTTCTGAACAGGAAGTTCAGAATCATTATCGGAAGAGAGTGGACGCTTAGGCATGATGGGTAAATACGAAAGATGATTGGAGGTATGCAGAGCCCACCAAATAGCAGCTGGAAATCTTTTAAATAAAAGTGTGCCAACAGGAATCTAAAATTGAAAAATATGACAAGCTAAATATGTGATTAATATTGACCTATGAATTACTATGAAAATATTTATGTAGGAACAAATGCATTTTTCCCCAGAAAAAGACTGTAGAATTATTGATATACACATAAAAAGGTTAATATTCATGGCATATTGATTTGCAAAGACTTTAAAAAAAATAAAACTTTGTCAAAATAAAACTGTCATATCTGAAATGAAGATTTACATGATTTTAAAAGTCTACATCTTCATAAATGTGGGATAAAAACAGAGTAAACAAAGGAAAATAGGAATAATATTACTTGCAAAAATATACAAAATAATGACAATCAAAACAATAAGAATAAAGATCCTTCTAGAAATATAAGAAATAAGTAATAAAATAAATTGGTCAATCATTAATTTTTGACTAGTATTTCTTTAATTACAACAATTCAAACAATGACTACTAGTAAACAGTTGAGATCAGAAATAAGGAATCAATCCCAGGCAAGACTTTTGCCTTTGATAGACTGATGGTCTGACTAAAGTTGGGATGAAACAAAATTTGATGGAGGGGGGGGGGTACAAATCAAAGATTATAAACTGATAGCAACGCTACATATCATTAAAATAAAATGAATAAAAAAATAATCGAGATACCATAACTGACACGGGACATGAAAAATAAATATACTAACAATCAAAGAATAGAGAATGAGTTTTAGGGTTAGATTTGGTTGTCTGCCAATCAGAAAAGCTTTCATAGTTCAATTAGTAGAGTGCCTGCCACACATAGGCAAAATACTAAGGACAAACTCCCAGATCTATGCCATTTACTAAAGATCATAGAATAACCATCCAAACAGTTGTGATGAAAAGCAACTAAAATTAAGATGAAATACAAGTCAAAAATTAATAACTGGCAATAAAAAATAAGTATTTTCATAGTTATTATCTTGATTATGAGAATAAACATTGAGCAATTATCAAATTCTCAAACTTTTTATCAAATATCAAAAATGTTTTCAAAATTGTTTACATTACTTCTATCTTAAAATGGAAATAGAATTTTTTTCCTATACCGTGTTATTTGTAATAGGTTCATAAAAATATTTGTTTAGAGGTCATTCAAAGTGGCAGTAAATCAGAGGTCTGCCATCAAAATTTTTGGTAACTGACAAGTGCAAACTATGGGAAATTTATAGAAGAATGGGCAATGTTTACAGAGAAAAATTTTTTTGAATAGCGAAAAATAGAAAAAAATAAACTCACAAATAGGCTAAATATGTTTGTTACTCCAAGCCTCAGTCAAAAAGAAAGTCCATAGATTTGAAACACACTGATTCTCTGGTTAGGGTTTGGAGTTTTGTTATATGGCATATCAACCATTGTAGGTTATTAATGCCAAATCCAGTTTTATACATATAAACAATTCTATTTCAAACAATACAGTTTAGCATAAGTACATAATTTAGTTCTATTTGACCCATAGTTGGACCCGATCAGGTGCTACCACTCCAAGCCAGAAAGGACCTGAGAGCAATGGCAATGAAGAGGTATTCCATATTCCCCAAAGCTCCAGCATTACTGGAACCTCACCATCAGATTGTTTAGTGTCATATCTAGGACATTCATTGGAGGGTGGACAAGATTTTCCAGTAAAGAATAAGTTTGGGTGCAGCGGTCAGTCAAGAAGGTCATGCTGACAGTCTTCAGGGACAGAAAAGAACCAATCACTTGATTTCCTTGAAGATAAGAGAAACTGTAAACATAGGTAAAATTCACCTATTGAATGATCTTCATACCTAAGTAAACTGGAAAGTAATTGCAGTAAGTTATTCATATAAACAGGTTTAAAGAATGAAAGTGTTAAAATTCAGATCACATTTTTTAAAATTAAAAATATTGCTCTAACAAAACAGTAAATAAGAAAGACATTATGCTCCAACAAATGAAAGTACTTCAAGTAAAATTCAAAATGGAATAATAGATCAATCATCTCAAATTATGAGGAAATCATTTAATGTAAATGTGCTGGAAAACAATTCGTGTTAAAAACACAAAGTTAGTAGAAATACATATATATTTCTGCTAACTTTTTTGATACCTGTCTTTATGTTTTTAACACGAATCAACAGTAGATGCTATCTGTGTTTAGAAGAAAAAAAAGAAAGAAAGAAAAAAAAAAAAAAAAAAAAAAAATGTACATTTTGCTTTTTCCAAAGCCGAAAAAATTATTAAATAAGAGAAGTAAATTAATAGCTAAGTGTAGACATAGGGCTAAATTTAAACTATAGATAATTAACTTAAAATTTTTTAAAAAAAGCATAGAGTTAAACTGAGAATTAATGTAAATGAATAGATAAAATAAAATGTTGGATAGAAAATTATGAAAAAACACATACGTACTAATCATAAAAACTGTAACTGATTAATAGATTCTAAATAGTTTTGAAATTTTAAAATAATTTAAAATTAATTAAATCTTGAGTTTAATTTAATATAATTATTACTGTATCATTACGTAAAGTTATTGAATAAAGTTAAAAATCTAATTTAATATTAGATCTGTAGTTTAAGTCAAAATGTAATTAGAATTTAAAAATCAATAAAAAATTTTTTTAAATAAATTTACTCCATTTCTAACCGAAATTAAAATAGAAACAGAAGTGGGCTAAATGAGGAGATAACTCTTCACCCCTCTTCTATCCCCTCCCACCTTTTTCTGTGTCTATTCTAGTTTTTTTATCCATAGGATCTTAAGAAGTCCTGTTAAATTTTTTTCGTGTTTTTGAAATTTTCAAAAACGCGTAGCGGGATGGAAATAAATTTATAATCCTAATGTGAACGGTTTGTTTTTCTTAAAGAAAAGAAGAGATTATATAACACTCCGACCTATTTAAAATACAAAACACTATTCTATCAAAGTGCCTAATAATATTTTATTTACATTTACTGAGGCAAGTGCTTCATAGCACAAAAAAAAAGGAATTACATTATAAATTGAATTACTATAACCAGAAAATCCAGCAAACACTGCCTGTGACATATGGAACAGCTGTTTCGACCTTCAGGTCTCATCAGCAGTGTATACTGTGTTCTCTCCCACTGGAGATCAAACCAACAACCACAGAATGCATTTGAGATATTACTTAATTCCTAGATGTGCCTTGGAAGTGCAGTGTGTTTGCTTGCAGAACAAATTACAGAAGCCAACAAGACAAAACTATGTGTGGTGAGATTAATAAAATACCAGTTTATCACTTTCCAAAAAACAAAGACAAAAGAGAGCAAACATTAGCCTTCAAATTTTGATACCATAGAAGTTCATGGAAAAATACATCCAAAAAATCCATCATCTGTATGGTCAGGTGTGCCAAGTAGTCCAATACCAACACCCTCAGCTGTTCAAAAGGAATATAAAAAAAACTTCAGTACTGTTAGAAATCAAATAGCTGATGAACTTGATGCTTGTTATGAGTACTGCCAAAGATCTGTACAGCTAAAATTCAGAAAGACAGATAGGTGGGCCAACATAAGAAATTCAGAGACAAATCACTCTAGTTCAAGAGAAAAGTAACATCAGCAGAGTGATATAGCAGCTCTGGATAACTGGATTTTACATCACCAAATAAGACTATAAGCAGAAAATACCTGACTGAAATGCAGACACTTGAAGCTGCTATAATGTAGTTCTAGGCTCCATTATATTCATGGACCAGAGGCAAAGTTACACTAACCTCTCTTGTTTGGGGGTATACCCATGAGACCATGAACAATTCTGAAAATAAGATAAAGTGTGGGAAGACTCATTTTATTAATACTATTGACAAAAAATGGCCTAGGAGCGTCCTATTTGACGGAAAAGTAACATAGCAATGTAATTCCCTCCTCATCAAAATAAAAAAAAAATTAAAAAAAATTTTTTTTTTTTTTTTTTAAATCAACTAAAAATGCAACTTTCCCAAGAATTTTTTAATAACCTGTAAGTTTGTTTCTTAATTGATGTTTTTCTGAAGAAAATTTTACAGAAAAATCCATGATAAAATTTTAGAGGCAGGCTGCAGAGGTAAACCTTTGGGCTGCTTTTTTATAATTTTAAGTGAAAAAATAAATAAATCTTTGATATCATAAACAGCCACTTTGGGGTGGTGGTGGTGGGGATCACTTGATTTTACATAAAATTCACTTACATTTATTAGTGAACTAGGAGTTTTTTGAAAAGTTAGGAAAAAAATTTTTTTTTTAAATGGTGAGAATTTTTCAAAAATAAATCAGAAAAATTTGATTAACAGTTAACTTTAACAAACACACAAATTTTAAATTAAAATTGAAGAAAATTTGGTGTTTTTATCTTAATCATGGTTACTTAATAAAGATTTTCTTTGATTCAAATTTTACAGATATCAAGTTCATTGTTTATTTTTTAATAATAAAGCTCAAGTGATAAGATATGTCTTTAAATGATACCATGTTATTTACCAGCAAATTTTACAGATACATGCAAAATTTCATAGTTTTACCTTGAATAGTATTTGCAGTAAATGTGATTTGTCAATGAAAACAATACATTATCCAAAGATTTTCTGGAAAATAGATTTTGATTATTTTAAACCCCAAACTCTTATAATCAATCTATATTTTATAAATATTCTAGTTATAACAAAACAACATTTTAATTTTTGTGAACACTGACATGGCTGGAAAAGGATAAGCAATGTTCTCTTATGGACTCCTACACAGACGTGCCAGTGTTGGCCAACCAGAAAAGACTTACATACATCAGATCTATGTGGACACTGGATGCAGTCTGTAGGACCTGCCAACGGCAATGGACAACAGGAACAAATGCCAAAAGAGAATCAGGGAACTCCGTGCTATCCACACAAATTATCAAATTTTGCTGAAATCCACAAGAGAAAATACTGTTAATTTTAGGGAACTACATTTTCAACTGGTTTATTTTGAAACAACTAGCATTTATGGCTTACAAACTCAAATTGTTAGAGTAATCGAGAGAACTTTCAATAGACTGACTTCACAAACATCTACCACAGTAGCAGGGAACCTTTTCCTGTTTAAAGGCCACGCACAAAATTTTAAAACAAACTAATGTCTGAACTGTAAAATTTAATATATACAAATGTTTAAAAGAAAACACCGTGTGTAATATCAAAATCTAAAATGAAGGTTGACAATTTAAATTGATCTTTCAACAAGGCTGTATTTGATAGCTTTAGGAGCAATAGGTTCCACAACCTTCATTTTTTTTATTACAACAGTAAAGAGTAACACAGAAAGTATTATTCTGGTACGTCAAAATTACATTTTAAAATACATTAATGATTAACTCAAAACACGTTAAAAATCACCAGTTCAATACTATTTGCCGAGAGGAAAGGTTAGAAAAAAAGAAAAAAAAGGGGGTAGTGCTTGTCATGAATAGAGCGATGATGCGGTCATCATCCATTTTTTCTTGGTAAAAATTCTATACACATGCACCCATTTAAGTTCACAGGAAAAAAAATTTTCCTTGTAATTTTTTGTGATTAGAACTATCAGACCCTTAAACTCACTACATTTGAGTGTGTGTGAGGTGGGGGCTTACTTTCACATTCTAATTCGATGTAAAATGATGACCCATTTCTACAACAAATAGCATTGGAAAAGCTAAATAAATTGCAATTTTCTTTTTTGCTTTCGGAATGCGGGTCCTTTTTTTTTTAACGTGTAAGTATTGAAGGAGAAAATTTAGAATGCGTTTTCTGCTGGTGGGGTGTAATAGGTTATTTCTGGAGCTTTTTCAGGGGGGTGTAATAGATTAAACACACACAAATCACAAATTTTAGGCTTCGGCAGACAAATATTTAAAAAGAAAAAAATTGTTTATATAATTCCACCTATCTGATTCCTCGTCTTTTCCAGCGCTGTTCAGGAAAAGGGGTGATCATTCTACATTAAATTAGAATGTGAAAGTAAACTCCCCTCAAGAAAATGTTTTTTTTTTTTGTTTTTTTTTTTAATTGTGATAAGTTCGAGGGTCTAGTAAGTTAAATCAAAGAATTACAAGAACATTTTCATTCCAGATGAACGGGTACATAAATAGGTATTCTACCATTTTTTTTTTCCACAGAAAAATTCGTTTTCCATTTGCTATATATAATTTTACTTGATAAATTTGAAAAAACTAGTAATAAATAATCTACAAGAAAATGAAAGTTTTGCTTCGTTCAAACTTACTTTTAAAAAAGAAACAAACTTATTTTTGCTTAAAGCTCGAGATTTTTTTTAATGAAATAAAAATATCTTGAAAATTTATGTCGTAAACCAAATCCATATAAAAATGGTTGTTTATGTAACATCATCAAGGGAAATAATCTTTAATTCGACTTATTATTTTCTAATGATAAGTAATTTAGAAAAAAAATGGTAAATTACATTTTTAAAAGTTTCATTTGGGTTTAGTGCTTTTAAAATACCCACTCCACGCACTTTTTTTTTTTTTTTTTTTACAATTTACCATTTTCTAAATTATTAAAATTAAAAAATAAGACGAATTATAGATTATGTCCCTTGATTATGTTACATAAACAGCTATTTTTTTATGATTTCAACATAAGCATTTTTTTTTTACGACGTACATTTGTTTTTTTTTTTAGTTTCATGCTGCTTTATAAAAATAAAATCAAGAGCTGAAGCAAAAATGAATTTCTTTTAAGTTGGAACGAAGAACAACTTTTACTTTCTTCCATCCTTGGATTCAACCTGTTTACTTCCCCTCTCCGAACTACCTCTGTAAAAGTTTGAGACCTTAAATATAATTGTTCAGTGAAAAAATAAATAAATAGATAATGATGCAAATCAATGAAATTTACTTTCCTGGACAGTGAATATTTTTATAGCATTTCTATATAATTTGTACAAATATGTACAATAGTGCAGATATATCCGAAGATTTTTGTTGTATAAGTTATGTAACGAGTGCCGAAAAATAACCACAAAGATTCTTCTTACACCGAAAAAAATTAAAACACCAACAAATGCTAACGGCATTTAAAAGAATTCCCGTTAAAAATAAAATAAATAAAAATAATTCTAAAGAGAGAAAAAGAAAGGGATTATCATAAGAAAAGACACGAAAAACAAATTAAGTCATTTTTATACTCATCTAAAAAAAAAAATTTAAAAAAGACATGCGTAAAGTTGGAAATATTTCAAAATTATTTTGAAGAAAATAGATCTTGTAAATAGTTGAAACTTAATTTAAAACAACTTATTGAATCTTAAACTCTAGATGTTTTTTTTTTTTTCAATAACATAATAAAATAAAAAATAATACCGCTGGAAATTTTTTTATCTTTAAAATGCAATAACCGTTTTAAAAAGGACATTAAATTAAATTATTTCTAAAACTTTCTACTCTGAAAGTTGTTATATAACGAGTGCCGAAAATTGTACCATAGATTCTTAAAATTAAAATAAACAAATTTAATAATTTTCAAATGTTTATGCTCAAACCTAAGTTCTTAATTAAATTCTTTTCCTTTTTCTTTTTTTTTTTTTTCCTTTTGCTTCTTTTCTTTTTCTTTTTTTTTTTTTTTTTTTTATGTGCTAAAAAGTAAAACAAATTTCTTACCTGCAAAATGTTCGCAGCTTTGTCCCGGGAGTCGAATTGTGTGTGTGTATATATATATATATATCACGTGACTTTGGAAGGCGGAGTTTCCCGCTAAAAAAGAAATGCTCACTAAGCAAAAAAATGGTAACGTCCCTATTAATGTGAAAACAAATTTTGTACTCAAACACTAACAAAGTTACTCAATTTTTTACCTTAACTCATATTCTGATCAGTGATTTCACTTTTTCGTTCAAACTTATTTGAAACCAACTTATTTTTGTTTAAGCTCTTGATTTGTCATTTTTGTTTCATTTAAATAAAACTATTAATTTACTAACCCTTTGGCTTAGATGTGACACAAGGCCGTAAGAATAGGGCACCAAAAATATACGCCGTAAAACACTGGTTACGCTGAAAACCAAATGAAAAAAAAGCTCTTTCCGTAAGATAACAGAGGGACGTAATTTTGAATTCCACTTCCAACTGCAGAACTTCAAATTTGTAATTCTAGATATTTTTTTCTTTATAATGAAAAGTGTTTTTTTTTTTGTTTTTTGTTTTGTTTTTATTTATGTCGAATTTTACCAATAAAACTTCAAATTTGTAGTTCTAGATATTTTTTCTTTATAATGAAAAGTGTTTTTTTGTTTTTTGTTTTGTTTTTATTTATGTTGAATTTTACCGATAAAATTTGAACCTTGAGATTAAAAGAAAAAATAAAAGAAAAATTTAAAAAAAATTTTTTTTTTTTTTTTAGAAAAACACAAAAGGGGAGTGCATTTTCACATTCAATGTAGAATAATCACCCATTTCTGGAACAAACAGTAATTTACGAAGCTTTTTACCTCGATGTGGCACAAGACCGAATGAAAGGAGTACCCAATATAACTCGAACTCACTCATGAGGGTTTGCTAGTCGAGCGTGCTAACCATTACGCCACACAAGGTGCCCGTTTCTGGAACACGTAAAGACATAAACAGGCCCAAAATGTAACAAAATATATGCGTCGTAAAAAATTGGTTTTGTCGGAAAACAAAATTTAAAAAAATAGTTGTTTATGAAACATGATGATGGGAATTAATTATGATTTCATAAGCAGTATAAAATATAAAAAGTTTCGTTTTTTTTTTAATCCTGACTATTTTTTATAATTATTTGAATTTTTGTTTGTTTGGGTTTTATGGTATATCAACCCTAAGAGGTTATTAATTGCCAAAACCTCTGTAGCAGAAAGAACTTCGACTGTAGCGGGCATATTTCGCTCAGACATTTAGCTGCTGTAAATCTTTCTCAATTCAATAACTATTTTCTTCTTCCTACGAGACGTTCGGCACAAAAGACTTCCCTTCAACTCAAGCCGTCATTAAACCTCCTGGAAAACTTTCAGTATCTTAGTTCCGACTCATTTATTTCCTTCTAATATAACGAGGAGTTAATATAACTTCATCCTTCGTTATACCTCTTTATACATATATACTAACTATATATGATTTCTAAGAAAATAGTTTATAGGTAATATTTTCAACAAGCTATAGCTCATTTGTTTGCATTCAGTTAAATGGTTTCAAATTAAGTTGGTTGGGTTTTATGTCATATCAACCATTGTAGGTTATTTAATGCTAAATCCTGTTTATACATATATTGAATATATATGGTTTGTGAAAAAATAACTTGTTGGTAACATTTTTAAATGAGCAAGAGCTCATTTGTTTGTACACAGTTAAATGGTTACAAGTATTGCTATTTAACAATTACAATTTAATATCCATATTTTTTGCATTCAATGAAATGGTTGTACATATATAATTTGTAAGTGACGAGTTTGTAGGTAATCTTTAAAAATTCAACATATGGAAAATCAGTGTCATATGGAAAAATTTCCGAATTACCCCAGCATGTAACACGTGAAATAAGTTGTGGATGTTTACTTAGTCTAGTCTATAGTAGTAAACCAAGATAGCAGTGAGCCGAGGCTTAGTAGTAGGAGGGGAGAGTCTTTGGCAACAAAACAAATTGTTGTGCCTTGGTACATTGAGAAAGGAGTAAGATAAATGAGTTGACAAGAATATTGATGAGTTCCAAAAACTTTAATGACAGCAAGAAAGATAACCCTGTTCTGTGAATCATACAAATGAAAGAAAACAGTTGCAAATATTCGAGCAGGAATTAAGCATTCAACCCGAAGTTTCGAGGACCAGTTGGTCTAGGAGGAATGAATAGATGATAAAGGAAAAGTTTCCTAAAGGGAAAATGGCCCACTGTTGAATGCGCTCTCTTCATTAGAATGGTCTGTTCTGCTGCTAGAGTGAGTGAGGAAGAGAGGTAAAGAGAGCGTTACACAACGTTTTATATTGTCCGGGAAAGTCATCCGAGCAGAATGGCATAAACCATCTTCATTGGTCGAAAATATAAAATCGAAACCTCAACAGTCAAAACAATTCCCGCGCTAAACAATAATTTGAAATTTTTTCTTTCAGCTACTAATCGAATTTACAAATTCCAAAAAAACTTAAATAGTTTGCACACAAGTATCGCTAATGTTTGCACCCAGTTAAATGGTTTCAACTATTGCTATATAACACTAATAATTCAAGATTAGTCATTTGTTTGCACATCGTGAAATAGTTTTGTAGCAGAAGGTTTGGCGCGCAAATTCGACGCATAATTTCACCCAATCAGGATGACTTGTCCTATTCAACCCAACATCTCCTTTTCCGGACAGCAGAAATTGGGTAAGCTGCCAAACACAGTCTCTTTGGCTGAACAACGCCATCCAGTGCAGACGTCCCATTGGCCGTTCTTCAATAGCAGCAGCAGCATGGACACATGAGGGAACCTATCTAATTTATGGATTCCTTGCGTCTATCACTGAGACCAAGGAATCCCAGTTGAATATGAATTAGATACATTCAATACGCCACCACAGGAACAACTTTATATCACCCCCAAAATTGGCTATGTCGATGCGATGCCTCATTCCGCTCTTGGCACCTAGCTCTCAACTCACCTCTGGGCCACTTTAATGGAGACAACACACGCCTCTCCCCAAATCACCAGACACACAAAACTCAAGGTGACTCCAAAGTTTATTTCCTCCAACGGCAAAACTACAGCGAACACAATCCCTCGCACGTCCGACGATACGCGCTGCCTTCTCAACTATCTCATAACTCCATTTCGTCTCTTTACTCACAACCTTGTTGCGGAGCCGATAAGTATGTCGACCCCGCAAATGAATTATGTGAATGAGAACAGCCAAAACAATAGGAAGGAACAAAGGCAAGGTAACAATAATTACAAGTGACAATTTATTTTGTCGTATTTACAAGCGTATATGTAAATGTCCGTGGCGGTTGTATGTAGTCTTCAGTTAGGATGGGTTATGTCGTTAGCTGGCATAGTCGCGTTGTAGATGTTCGCAGCTGGGCGTTCGACGAGGGTCGTTGGCGTAGGTCGAGTCGTTGAGTTGAGCTAGATGTTTGATGCTGGTAAGCTGAGGTCGGTCGAGTCGTTGAGTTCAGCTGGACAGTCGTCGCGGGCAGTTGAGGTCGGTCGAGGTTGGTAGATCGATATCCCCGGTTATGACGGTATGTTGTGGTTAACCAAGGATGTATCGATCCGGTTGCTAGCTCATACAGCAGGTCGTACGTGAGTCAGGTGTTGCAGTGGTAGAACAGTCCGTAACAGCGAGTCGTTACGTGGACTGCGTTGTACCTTGCAAGAGCGTTGAGGTCGAGGAAAGGCTAGGGCCTTGCTGGACCCCCTAGCCGTGCGGACGGGAGTGAAGGCTTTGTCGTGTCAAAGCCGTGCGGACGAGCGGACAAGAGCGAAGGCTTAGTCGGGTCAAAGCCGTGCGGACGATCGGACGGGAACGAAGGCTTTGTCGGGTCAAAGCCGTGCGGACGAGCGGACAGGAACGAAGGCTCTGTCGGGTCAAAGCCGTGTGGACGATCGGACGGGAACAAAGGCTTTGTCGGGTCAAAGCCGTGCGGACAGGCCAGAAGGCCGAGGCTAAGATGGGCGTTATCTTAGCGCTGCGCAGATAGCGAAGCAGTAGCTAAAGGCTGGACTGTGCCATTAGCGCTGCGTAGCTTATCGGATAATCGGAACCGAGTGACCGGTTGGTCTTAGAATCCGTCTTCGTGTTTGCCGCCTGGCCGTCTACTTCGACTGGTCATTACTGACCACCAGAGATGCTCTGACCCGCAGACAGAGACCTCTTATGGTCCTAAAAAGGACCTTTGTGCATACCTATGTAGGTGGGTGAAAGGCAGATCTACCACGAGAAGTGGGATCAACGTCGGAAGTTAAGGTGAATGCGACCGCACAGAATGCAGGATTCCTCCTTAAAGAGCTTCGCCAGGAGCGTGCCGGAAGGGCCTGTTGATATCACGAAAGTGCTGTGACACACAGCTCCAGCCGCGTGAATATAAAATTCTTTGATAAAAAATGAGTGTAGCCATAAAGTATTTTTCTAACCTGCTATAGGCTGGCGACGACTATTCGTTCCAGTCTTATCAGGTTATTTTTGGCCGACGTGCTTTGTAAATGTTATTAATTTTAATTCATCCTTTTCTTTTAGCTATAACGAGATGTCAAGGTCGTTAGAAAGAAAAAGGGCTTAGTCAGTTCCGGTCGTACTCGGATATAATTGTCTTACAGCAGGCGTGTAACTTGATCCGTTTATGTTTATAGGCAGGTCGCGGCAACCTCTCCTATGACGCTTGCAGCACAAAAGCAAACTAAATATTCCATGCTGCAAATAAAAACTATTCCTAAAAACATTTCGACTTCGTACATCTTGAACATTCTCCTTTACACTCCTTCATATACCTTACAAACTTAGCGAGGAAACAACGCAACGTAAACACACACGCACGTTACACCATCTTCCTAGCTAAAAACAAAACTTTCCCTTGTTAAAACCTCCGGCGAAAGTTTCGAGAATTACAATTTAACATTAATAATTCTATTCATCATTATTCGTTTATTTGCACACTAAAAGGATTAATTTTTATCTAAAATAAAATGAATCTTTTCGCGGAAAATAAAACTGCATTTTGAAAAAAAAGAAAGGAAAAATAAAAAGACGAATGTCAGTATCAGTTCCTAACACAGTACAAGTCGACCCAATCAAGTTCGATTTGGAAACATCCTCTTAGTCACAGGGTGAAAACACAATTTTCAGTTAACAATATTTGGGAAAAAATGAAAAGGATGGCATTGCAGAGTAAAAAGATTCAGTTTTTATGTCTCTTAAAAACATCCAGACAGAGGCATGTAATCACGAAAAAATATGATTATTTTTTACACAGAAGATTTTTTTTTTCAAGTCGAAGTTGGTTTGGTTTGGTTTCTTTGTTTAATGGCATATCAACTTTTTTTTGGTTAATTAATGCCAAAGCCATTCTCCTAGAACAGTACTATTTCACCCATAGCTGGGAGGATAAGGGGGTTCATACCTTTCCCAAGGGTATTTGCCCGAAAGTGAAAGTAATAGCACGACTAGAGTACGAACTCGCGCACTACGATTCTGCAGTCCATTGCTTTAACCATTACACCACGAGGATACCCCCTTCAAGTCGAAGTGTTCGAATGCACGACACGATTAGGGCCGTGTGTAAATCAGTTCATTTTGTGACGTTGCACAAATATTTATCTCAGGACGAGAGTTTATTTTACGCACGTGTGACGTCGGGGACAGTCTAGCACTTGACCCTTCGCAAAATAAGTCCTAGTCAAAACTCCTATTTCGGGCATATGGTACTGGCAAATAATGTGGGGGTTAATTTGGGGCTAGACTCATCTCCGACGCTGGCGAGGGGGTTCCCAATTACACTTTCACATACCCCACCAAGTCCTTCGTTTTCACACCCCCTCAGATAACGGAAAGCATGAACTTCTAAGTTAAAACAAAATATATTTCACTGTAGTCAAATTTCCAAAATTCCCTTGTAATGTTTTAAAGGCGAATAAGACATTTAGCGAGAATAAATGAAAGCGATACGAAGCTGAAAAAGATATGTGCAAAAGAAGGCAATTCGATAGATGAATAACACAACCAATAGATTTCAACACAGGGGGGGGCATTTAAAATGTAACAAAATTTTAATAAATGACAAATAATTATGAGATTTAAGAAACAATTCCTTTTTTTCTTTTCTCCTTTCCTTTTAAACTATCGGCTTTGTTAAGCCAAGTAGGCAGAGTTAAACACAAATGTCTCTCTTGACAGTCCTTTCCTTCTTTCTTTTTTTTTATTCTTTTTTTTTTCTTTCTTTCTACTTTTCTTCCTTTTACTTGCGAAAGTAACTAAGTTCACTCATTCATTTACGGTTGAGGAGACAAATCTTTTCGATTTCTTTCTTTCCTTTTCTGAATATATATATATATAATTTTCAATATTTACGAAGGGTAGGAGGAAAAGCAGTTTAAGTTTTACTTATCTTTTCGAAGACTAGTTCACCGGTTCCTTTCTTTTACGGGCGAGCGGTATTTCTCTGGAATCTGACTGAAGGCGATTCTGCTATCTTCTGTCCAAATAGTCTGTTCTACTCTTTCCCCAGAGCTTGGCTAACTTGGCGTCCATCTCTTGCCAATGTCTGTCCAGAACTAAATATCCTTTTCCAAATTTCCTCTGACGAAAAGGTACTATTTTTTGGTGCTAAAGGCTCGGCCAATCATTTGGCCTCTTCCTTCTTCCTCTCTCCCCGTTTGGGCTACAACAATGACCGACATTCCCTTCACTGTCCAACCAATTATAGGTCATGGAGTGCAGGTAGCCTTGTTTGACCTTCATTCTGGCTGCTTTAGCGGTCAGTCCTTGGGGCTTGTTAGTTCAAACACAGAAGGGTAAGGAATATTAATCTTGCTTTTTCTCTCTCAGTGGCATACCACGTCACAATTTGTTCTGGTAGTCACACACTCGTTGACATTTATACGTTCAACTTTCATATACATGCAAAACTATGATGCAAAGTTCTCTTCACCTCCAAAATGGAAATATCCCGATAATTATATTCACAGTTTCCTTAAAAATGGTTACAACTCTGCAACTTCAGTTCATATTTAGCTCCAGAGAGCTTACTCAATTTTTTGACAAATAGGTTCAATGTTGACCCCATAATTATTTTACAATTTTACAAACTAATTAATGTTTAAACACGCAATTTCTCAAAGTAAGTTCACAAAGCAACAAAAAAAAAAAAACAAGGTGACAAAATTTTTTTTGCACCTTCACAATTCCCCAAGGCAAAATGATCATGTATATATAAATAAAGGGGGAGGGAAATAAAATTTGACTGTGGAAAAGTCATGTCAAAAGGTTTTTTTATAGAGAGGTAAATCTTCACCATCACTAGTTACAGGGGAAAAAAAGGCAAAATGTAACAAAAATATTCAATTTATTTCCAACAAGATAATACCAAATGTAAGGGTCATTTGGGTTCTTTTGCTTCATTTTGTGCATGACCTTTTACTTCTACGCCTATCAAAATCCTCAATTGCAGATGTGGCCGAAGAGTCAACATTTGTTCTGGTAGTCACACACTCGGTGTCGCACATTCCTAGTTGAACCGTTATGTGTAAGGGATAATTCCACAGGGTAAAGGTGTTTAATTGAATGGGTATGTTTACTCCCGTCTCCCTTTTTTAGGTTCACAGATCTTACATTCCCATCATCTCCTATGTTCAAGCTCAAAACTCTACCTAAAGGCCCATACGGTCGGGTTTTTACAAGATTTTTTATTAACACTATGTCACCTACTTTCATTTTATTTTCAAAATCACATTCATAGAGGTCTTTACACAGTTCCCGCAGGTTCAAAAGATATTCGTCATAAAAAAAGGCGATAAAACCTCTGTAGCATATCATCTCTAATTCGAAGAGAACTTAGAATTTCTGAATTACTGGTAGGATTAAAAAATGTGGAACTTTCATCCTCAGCCATCCTAAGTATTAATCCCTTTTTGATGTATGGACTGATAAAATTGACCGGGGCAATGATGTCAATCCCAATATCTAAAGAATACCAATAGGTCAGACGAGAGTTTATTGCATTTTGTATATCTGAAAGCAGCGTCAGCAGATCCTAAAATTCAACTGCCTTTTTCCCGACGGCTTTTTAAAGACTCAGCTTTATATTCTTTATTATAAGTTTCCAGACACTTCCCATCCATGGAGTATATAGGGAGATAGTGAGGTGTTTGATTTCAAAAGTTCCAAATCTGTCCTGAAATTCAACCGAGGTCAGGTATTTTTTAAACTATATTGCACTCAGCAACAAATTCACTCTATTCTTGGACAGGTTGGTCAGTCTAGGGTATCAAAAGAGCAATGCATTGTATTTTATGCAAAAAAAAAAAACAATCAGCAATATAATTTTTGATAGACTCTGTCGCGAGGAAGCCAATATCCAGACAATCTCAGTTTACACAGTGTAGCTGCAATACCCAGGTGCTTGCAATCGTTATGACATTCCTGGAAAATCAATTTAATAAGGACACTGTATTTTGGCAGCAACATTGGGTATTTAACCTCAGATGGGCATTCTATTGTCTTGTATATTCTGGCCCTCGATCGAACTATCCCACTTTGATCACTAACGAGGTTTAAATTCTGAATACGTTCCGGAGGACCTCTTCCACTCGGATTTTCCAAATTTCAATTTCGTGCCCACAGTGTTGCTTATGAGCCCACTTTATCTAGTAGACTTTGACAACGGGCCAAGGGTTAGAATCGGAATGTTTCAATCGATTAACAAACCTGAAAATCAGAGTAACACTTCTCAAAACTTTAGAGAGTTTTGAAAATTTCTCCAGATTGACAACACATTCATTTTTTCAACTGCAGCACTGCAATGCACCTCTGTCTGCACAACATCTTTATCAGTAGCAGACAAACATTTTGATTTACTCACAGGCCAACTTACAGGTGAGTCTCTCAACCCTTTAATCCAAAAATTTAGATTCAATGTGAACTTATTCAAGGTCAATACCCTTGTATAAGATCACTAGGATTCTGATCTGTTGGAACATATTTGAATTTCACAAACACATTCAACTTAGAATTTATTTCTTTCTTGAGCAAACCAATATCCTTTAGCCGATTAGCAACGAATATATTTTTCGATTTGCTTTGGTAGACAGGCTAAAACGATTTGGGTATCCACTGCTACATAAAAAATTCTTAATGTCCAGTCGGCAAAATATCTCAAAAAAATTTTTCAGGCACTTCAGCGCTAGATATACTGACAATAATTCCAATGTAGGCACGGACTTTGCCACAGTTGGAGCAGCTTTAGCTTTAGAGAATAGTAGGGCAGATCTTCTGCTCTGTACAACATAAACAGCAAAACCATACGAAGCTTTAGAGGCAACACCAAAAACGTAGAGGTCGGCAGGACCACAGTCAATGAAGACATGTCTGGGAAATTCCAGGCTATTTAACAGTATAAATTCTTGATATAAAAATTTCTACCTTGTACACAGATCCTCCGAAATGGCATCATCCCATCCTAACTTCTGCTTCCATAAATCGCGCAAGAGTAACCTTCCCTTAATGGTAACAGGTAAGCAAAGGGAAAGCGGATCAAATACTGCTCAAGTTTGTACCAAAATTTTGCGCTTCGTGTTGGCTTTATGGGAAATTTAACGACACCCCCATATGGGTCGTTAGAAAGAATAAGCAAATCGGTTGGACGTTTAAATACGTTTATATAAGTTCAAAAGAGTTGCTAAAGCATATTCCTTTAGCAGTCATTAGTCTTTAAGACAAGTTAAAATTATAATACACTTATCTGTGGTTGGTGAATGTCCTGTTGTATTTCTGTATATTTTCTGGTTGTGTTTAAGACTGTTTTAAGAGGACCGTGGACGTTAGGTTTCGTAAGGCTGAAAATTGTCTTCTGGGTCTGTTTGTAGAGTTGGGTGGTCTGCTAACACCTTTTTCTGGTTGTGTTTAATAACGTTCCGCCTCGTTGAGACCCTAGTCGCTTTTGCCCGAGTGGCCGTGCCGAAGTCACTTCTGCCTCTCTCCGTCCCAAGTCACGTGCTTAAGTCCCTTCCATCCTGCCTTCTTCCTCTACCCTCGGCCTCTTTACACCCGAGTACATAGCCGTCTTGAAGATAACACGTAATTTTCTGATACCTTCAGACTCAGAAAGTCTTGGATTTAATTTCAAGGAGTCCCTGAGTATGTCGTACTTATAGCCCAATAGCTTTTCTTCACCACCGTCATGTTCTACAAAGGAAACATCATGCTTTATCCCTTAGCGGGGCATAATTTGCGGTACAAGACCTTAAACATAAATTGCCATCGACCATGATACAGCACATTCACTAATTCTGATGTATTCTCACTAATAACCAACAAATTGTCAACATAGAATTTGTTTTTCAGATTCCCTGCACACTAATTTCCTTTGTACTTATCCAAGTGGAATTGGATCAAAAAATCAAAATGAATAGACAAGCTACAGATCCAAAAATAATTGTTGTGTATCGAAAACACACATTTTCACCCTCTCTACTAAAAAAACAGAAACGATTCTTATTGACCTCCGATTTTAATTTTATCATTAAAAATGACAAGCAAATATCAGATAATATGAGAATTGCTTCTGAAGTACAACAGAAGATCCAGCAAGTCATTCAAAAGGTTGGTACCAGGATAAACAGCTTCATTCAGCGATGGGGCATTCCTAAATTTCAATGAACAATTGAATACTGGTCTAATTTTAAAGGTGATCAGTGTAATACTCCAGTCAAAGGGAAGTAACCCCAAACCACATCACAAGCATATCCCCCTTGATCTATCCGGAAAAGGAAGTAACTTTTAAGTCATGAGCAAAACAGCGGCACTTGTAAATAATGTAGATAAAGTATATTGCCGAGGAATAAGTCAGTCTTACCTCCGGCAGCGAGCTGTTAATATCTCTTTGTGTTCCAGTCTTTTCTTTGTTACCTGCGAGCTGGGCTTTAGACATTACATTTTGGCGACAAAGATTTTCGTGACGAGCTCTCGTGTATAAACCAATTTTAGGAAAGAAGTCAACACACAAAAGAACAATAATAGCCTGTGGAGATTTACTAGTTTTCCCGACTTTTAGTGTCCAAACCCGAACACAACTAGCATACGTTGGAAGAAATGGGCGGACAAGCTTGAAAATTTATTCGTTGCCCTGGACATTGACAGCGACAAAAAAATAGAAAGCGACACTTCTGCATTACGCAGGAGACGAAGTCTTCGATATTTATCACAGTTTCACAGACCAGCAGAAAGGAATTGGCGCCAACACTACAACAGGGGTTGGTTCTACAATACCTAATGAGTATGAAACGACGAAAAAGTCGTTAACAGACCACTTCACGCCCCAAAAGAATACGTCATACGAAATTTTCAAATTTCGACGGGCCCTGCAAAACTCGGATGAAAATTTAGACGCCTACCGCGCAAGGCTACGAACTCTGGCTTCTACGTGTGATTTTGAAAACACCGACCGAGAAATTCTGGCCCAAATTCTACAAGTACACACAGGAATAACAACTGCAGCAGTCGTTAAGGTACCACTAACTTCAGTAACGGCCATTCCAGATATCAGCAACATGACAACCGTCGCGTTACCTCTAAGCCCCAAGTACGTTGGGGATACAAAAAAGATGGCGGACAGACCTGTGACAGATCTGTCCGCCATCTTTTTTTTTTATTGTGGATACTCTTCAACACACCCTACTTGTCCAGCACGAGGCCAGGAGTGTAGAAACTGCCAAAAAAACGGACGAGCGGAACCGAGCGATTGTTAAAACCAGCTGGTCTTTTTAGTCCTCTTCGTGTTTGCCTCCGGGCCGTCTATTTCGACTGGTCGTTAAGGACCGTCAGAGATACTCTAACCCGCAGAAGGGGACCTCTTATGGTCCTTAAAAGGACCTTTAGTATATATCAATGTGATGGGGAAAAAGTGAGGGAATCTGCCACTAGAAGTGGCGGTGAGCTGAATGCAATCACGATAACGAAGGATTCGACCAAGTGGAGCCAAGTGGCCCTTGAGAGCGTCCGCGAAGACCTCTAAATTTTTCGCCGCCGAAGCCTTTTTCATATGAAAGAAAGGCAACACCATTTCTGCTGCGCCACGTAAATAGAAAGCTCTTCTATAAAAAAAAAAATGGACGTAGAAAATAAGTCCTTCTTTAGCCTGGTATAGGCTAGCGAAGAAAATTATTACTTCCATTTTTATAGAATTATTTCTGGATGAAGTGTTTTGCAAATGTTGATAAATGTTAATTTATCCCTTTCTTAGCTGTAACGGCCGGTTAGGGTAGAAAAAGGGCTTTGTCATACCCAGATTTAATTTTTCTAGGGCGAACGAGTCATCTGATCAGTTCATGTTTGTAGGCAGGTCGCGGCAACCCCATTGTGGACTGAAGCAAATGGAGAAGCCGAACGCTTTGTACGTACTCTAAAATGGTATATTTTTGCCATCATTGTGGAAGGGTTTAACTAGAAAACCCAGTTACCTCATTTTCTAAGGCAATACAGGGCCACCCCTCATAGCACCACAAAATATCTCCTTTTGAAGCCTGCATCGGCAGAAAAATGAACAAAGGCCTACCTGATACTCCTAAGAACCCAGCACCAAGACCGATACATGGCCGTATAGCTGGGAACGACTCAAAACGAAAGGAGATAATGAAATGGTATGCGGACAGAAAAAAAAAAAGCCCTCACCCCTCTGCCTAGGTGACCAAGGTGAAGAGACAGAACAAACTGTCTCCACCATACAGCCCTAAACAATACACAGTCACAAAAAAGAAGGGTAGTATGGTAACAGTGCAAAGAGGAGACCACCAAGTCACCAGAAAGTCCTCTCTATTCAAGCGAGTTGGTTTGAATGCTTCTCATACAGAATATTTCAATTTGGGTAGTACTACTGACCCTGGCAAATTCACACTATTGCTAGGTGTAATATCACTACGAGATGGATACGAATCTTCGCTCCCATATTTAAGCTTGCTTTTATAGCATCAACCACCCCCCAAATTTTTTTTCTTAAATAAAACATTTTTGGCCAGAAACTGGTCAATTTCTTCTGGATTTACTTCATTCTCCGTATACTATTGCCCTAGTTCTTCTGCTCTTTTCTCAAAATCACTGATGATTAGGCTAATTTCATTTTTAAATCTACTAAAACTCCTGTTGCGGAGCCTATAAGCGCGTCAACTCCGCAAATAAATTAAGTGTAACGCGCGTGCGAATGTGCATGGCCAAAGGCAATGAAGGGAGACACAGAAGGCAAGTCAATAGGTACAACAAAAGTGACGAGTTTATTGCCGGAATTACAAACGTGTATGTAAATTTCCGTGGCGGTTGTATGTAGTCTTCAGCTAGGATGGGTTACGTCGTTAGCTGGTATGGTCGCTTGTAGATGTTCGCAGTTGGACGTTCGACGAGGGTAGCTGGCATAGGTCGAGTCGTGGAGATACAGCTGGATGTTTGATGCTGGTAAGCTGAGATTCGGTCGGGTCGTTGGATACCGTTGGACAGTCGTCGCGGGCAGCTGAGGTCGGTCGAGGCGTTGCGGAAAGCCGAAGTTGGTCGCTGGTAAATCGATGTCCCGGTTTTGACATTTCGTTGGTATGGTCGAGTCGTGGTTCCTAGCTCGTAACAGCGAGTCGTTACGTGAGCTAGTTGTTGCAATGCTAGTGTAGTCCGTAACAGCGAGTCGTTACGTGGACTAGATACTGCGTTGCTGGGGCAGTCCATAACAGCGAGTCGTTACGTGGACTGCATTGCAGGAGCGTCGTGGTCAGTAGATCGATATCTCGGTTTTGACGGTACGTTGGGTTAACCGGGGGGGGGGGTCGATCTGTTTGCTAGCCCGTAACAGCGAGTCGTTACGTGGGCCAGATGCTGCATTGCTAGGGTAGCCCGTAACAGCGACTCGTTACGTGGACTGCATCGCCGGAGCGTCGTGGTCGGTAGCTATGGCTTTATCGTGCCAGGTAGCTGTGCGGGCGTATCGTTTACAGTAGCTATGGCTTTGTCGCGCCAAAGCTGTGCGGGCGTATCGAGGCGGTAGCTAAGGCTGTTTCGCGCCAAAGCGGTGCGGACGTATCGAGGCGGTGGCTAAGGCTGTTTCGTGCCAAAACTGTGCAGACGTATCGAGGTGGTGGCTAAGGCTGTTTCGCACCAAAGCTGTGCAGACGTATCGAGGCGGTGGCTAAGGTTGTTTCGCGCCAAAGCTGTGCGGATGTATCGAGGTGGTGGCTAAGGCTGTTTCGCGCCAAAGCTCTGCACTGTCGAGCGAACAGGCCAGGAGGCCGAGGCTAAGATTGGCGTTATCTTAGCGCTGCGCGGATGGTGGAGTGGTAGCTAAAGGCCAACCCCTGCCTTTAGCGCTGCGCAGCCAAACGGACGAGCGGAACCGAGCGATGGTTAAGACTGGCTGGTCTTAGTGAGTCCTCTTCGTGTTTGCCTCCAGGCCGTCTATTTCGACTGATCATTAATGACCGCCAGAGATGCACTGACCCGCAGAAGGTGACCTCTCATAGCCCTTAAAAAAGACCGTAAAAAAAAGGTTGTTGAATCTGCCACTAGAAGTGGCGGTGAGGTGGGTGCAACCACGATAACGTAGGACCAGAGCCTTGTGGAGCCGAGTGGCCCCTGAGAGCGTCCGCGTAGACCTCTGAATTTTCGCTGCCTGAAGCCTTTTTATATGGAAGAAAGGGAACTCCACTTCTATCGCGCCACGTGGATAGAAAGTTCTTCTACAAAAAATGGACGTAGAAAATAAGTATTTCTTTAGCCCGGTATAGGCTAGCGAAAAGTACTACTTCCATTTTTATAGAATTATTTCTGGCAGAAGTGTTTTGCAAATGTTGATAAATATTGATTTATCCCTTTCTTAGCTGTAACGGCCGGTTAAAAATCGAAAAAGGGCTTCATCATTTCCGGCCGCGCCCGGATGTTATTTCTCTTGGGCGAAATGTAATCCGATCTGTTGACGTTCGTAGGCCGGTCGCGGCACTCCGTTTGTCCGGACCACTTACTACCAAGATTCTATCTAACCTTCTTTTTAGGAAGTCCAAAGCTTTGGTTAATTTTAACACAGTCTTGTCAGCCATGATAAAAGTTCGCAATTCACAAAAAATAGCAAAATAGAATGAATAATTAGCTCAACAATTGCACTTACCAGTTTATGAAAGCCTCAGCCTAACTGACGCTAAAAGTTACCAACACGGTGAAAAATTTAATTTTAGCAAAATGAAAGGATTAATTTTTATTTAAAAAAAAAACGAATCCTTTTACGGAAAATAAAGCAGCACTTTGAAAAAAAAAAAGAAAGGAAAAAATAAAAAGACAAACGTGCCTTGTGCGTACAACTAAGAACTATTTATTAGCAAGTAAATAGAAATAGATAAAAACGAGTCACAAAGTTTTGAAGAAAAACACTTGTTGCTAAAATTAATCGCTATTTAAGCGATCAGTCAAAAAACCTGAATCAAGTAACAATGATACAAATTGTTTCGAAAAAACACTGGATCACTCATGAATTACAAGGAATTGATATGTCTTCAACAAACAAAGGAGCTGATACTTACAACTAAAAAAGGGTGTTGTATGAATGGAAAAAGATTTGGAAGAATCTCTTAGACGAAAAACATTTCTTGGGAAAAGCTATTCACTTTTTCGTCAAGAATACAGCGAATAATGAAGACACATGGGGTTTCATTCAGCAATCCTTCAGCAATCCTTTCAGCACTTGTATAGGACAGCAAATTCAATTGTTCACCTTATGGTCTGAGTCGAGACAGCACAAATTCTAAGATATAGGCAACAGCATATTTCGCCAGGACGAATACAGCACAACAGGGTAGCTCTGCGACACCTCATAGTTAAAGTCAAGTCATTTTACATTTTATAAGGAGGATTCTCTTTAACATTCTAACTCAATGTAAAATGATCAACCATTTCTGAAAAAGTTAACATTGATAAGGACAAGTTGCTTGAAAGGTCAAAGTAAAAAAAATGTTTTTACTTGGGTGTTTTTTGATTTCTTTTTTTTTTTTTTTTGTTCTTTTTTAATACTTGTTCCGGAAAGAATAAGAATCAGAAAGAGAATTTCCCCCTCCGCCCATGAAATGTAGGAGAATTTCTTTTTTTTATTTTTTCGAAAAAAAAAAAAATTGTGGTGAGTTAAAATTTATCAGTAAGATTTTTAAAATCTATTTTTTTAATGGCCATTGTCTAAAAAAAAAAATGAAACTTTTTAATATTTTACAATTTACCATTTTACAAGTAGTTTAAAATCACAAATTTAAAGTTATGAAATTGGAAGTAAAAATCAAAATGACTTAACTCTATTATCTTATATAAACAGCCTTTTTTTTACTTCATTTTTTGTTACATACTGTTTGATTTAAAAAAAAAAAAAACAGCAAAAATAAGTTGTTTTGAAGTAAGTTTGAACAATTCCTTTTGAATGATTTTGGATTACTTTATTCAACTCTACCAAGCATAATTTGATTTCTACTATTACATTCACTGGGTTGTGGGGGAAGGAGGTACGACATGTTGGCCACAGCCGACTATTGTAGAAAGCAGAATGATAGAGGGAGAGGCGTCTCTCCTCAGCCCTCTCTCTTAGTACAAGCTGACAAGGGCATGGGAGAAACCTCACTCCCTATTAGCCATGTATGTGTCTGCGGAGAAGCAAACCTTCGACCTTGATTGGTACCGAGGAAGAAACCGCCAAAAAAGCCAACACGTGGTGAATTTTCAAACTATGGAGACTAGTTAGTTGCCATTTCTTCATCGGAGAGTGAAGACACGTAATTTGGGATATGAAATAAACCCAAATTCCAAAAGGATGCCGCGTAGAGAACCCTGAGAGAAAAGAAAGAGCTTCTCCTTTAAATGAACCAGCACTCCAAAGTATGGTGAGCCTCGTTAAACAAATACCCCAAAAAAAAAGACTTGTCCACAAGGAAAGTGACAATTATCAATCTTGGTCTTATCTGAAATAAGACATGTATCCTTCTACCAATGTGTTATGGAAACCCAATAATGACTGGAAAGAGAGAAGAGAATAAATTCCACAAAATCCCAAGTAAGTGAACATACAATTTAAGTATATTCAAATTTATCTTGCTACATTCACACTGACGTAAACAAAAGACAAATTACAGGAGGAAAGAATAGCTCCGATAGGATAGAGGAGAAAAGACGGAATATTTCCCCAATGATAAGCGGAACGTGTCTATCACTGACGAACTATATTCAAGCCTGTTGGGCACATGGTGACATAACACATATCAAATTCCATGTTCATCTGAGTATCTAGGTTAGGTTAGATTATTTGGTTTAATGCAATATCAACCCTTGCTTGTTATTTAATCCTATTTACATATGTGATTTTTAAGTGAATAGTTTGTAGTTACATTTTTTTATACAAACCAAAGCTCTATTGTTTGCATACAGTTAAATGATTTCAAGTATTGCTATCTAATGCTCATAGTTTGAGTTTATATTAATAAATAGTTCTATTTGATCCATAGATGAGACCCTAACAGGTACTACCACTTTAAGTCTGAGTGTACCTAGGAGCAATGGCAAAAATGGGGTACTTTACATTTCCCAAAGCTCCAGTATTACTAGAGCCTCACCATCAAATGGTTTAGTGTCATATCTAGAACACTCATTGGAGTTGGGGGCCATCTTAGTCTTCTGTAGAGATGTAGATGGCATATTCTGTAGTCACCTACCAGCCGATTGGGCTGCCGAATGTCTAGACATGAACTAATGCAATGCTACCAGGAAGTAAATGAACCTGCCTATATCTTTCTCAAGCAACTGAAGCACATAATAAAATGATACAAATGTGACCTCATTGTTGAAGAGATAAATTTGGTGAATCTATTCATATCTAGGATACACCTCAAATCAACCCAAAAATCCTTACTGACTATTGCAGCAGCCCTACACATTGCAAAAACAGAGGAGGCAACTATTAAACAAATCGATGCACTCCATATTCCATTGGAGAATAGTGCATGTAGTACAAACTATAACTGCAAATATGTGCAAACCTGTAGATCCTGAGATTGAGCTCACAGCTGGGAGAATGCTCTGTAAAGGGTAAAACATGTTTGAAATGCAAGAAGAGTGGTCACTTTGCCAGCATATCTCACACCAAAAACAAAACAAAATGCAGAAAGAAGGAAAACATTTCAGCAACAAATATAGAAGCAAGACAAAAGTCTCAGTGTGATAGTTTGTATTTGGAGGCTCAGTGATAGAACAAGTAGAAGCATGCTGGGGCTACAAATCTCCTGAACATTAGGCCTAGGGGCAATCAAGGTAGACATTTTGTCCAACAATGAACCAAGGAAATGTTACTCAGGGATCAGTAGCAATGCAAAAGAAAAACTTATCTCAATGTGAAGAACAAGCCTGAGAGGAGACCTCAAAGTGAAAGAACATATTCTCCCCAAATTTTCTGATGTTTTTGATAGCAATGGATGTCTGTCAGGAGAGTGCGTCAGAAAAGTACCCCCCCAACAACAATAGCTCCAATTGTACACCCATCTTGGTGAGTCCCTGTAGCCTTAAGGGACAAATTCAAGAATGAACTTAATTCACTTGTGAATCAGGACATTATAACACTAGTGATGAGACCAACCTTATGGGTCAACTCATTTATTTGCGTCCTCAAAACCAATAGGTCAGTCAGACCCAAGAGAGCTGAATAAAGCCATACTACAACCTCATTTTATCACCCCCACATTTGAGAATGTCACCTTGAAACTACGTGATGCCAAATGGATTGCTATTGGAGATGTTATCTTTATACGAATTTTAATATATCATGTTCAAGAACTTTGGGGACATCAAGAATGTTCCATCCATATCAGATGACATGATTGTATATGGGTTTAAAGAAGATAGTTGTGAACACAGCAAAACACTTAATGAACTCTTTTCCAGAGAAAGAAACTGTAAGCTCAAACTTGACAAGCTTATGGTATGCACACCTAAGATACTATTTTCTAGTCATACAATATCCAAGAATGGTATAAACCAAAACCAAAAAAGGTAAAAGCAATCACCTGAGGATGAGAAACAACCTAGGACTAATTACTTAATTCAACAAGTTTTCACCCCATCTTGTGATGCAAACTAAGTCCTTCATGATGTGTTGTCTAAAACAACGACTTCATATGGTTATCTCAGCAACAAGCAGCATTTGACAGCATCAAAAAGAAATTTAAAAACTGCAGTACTGAGATAATTCAACCCAAACGTGCCAATCATCTTACAAGTTGATGCTTTAACTGCTGGACTTGGTGCAGCTCCCCTACAAAATGATATGTCAGTTGCCTTTGCAAGCAAGACTCTCTCTGGACAAGAAACATAAGACTTCAAAAGGAAAAAACTTACTGTCGTTTTCCGCCTTAAGAGATTCCATCATTATGTATAGAGTCAACAAGTAACAATTCAAACTGATCACAAGCCATTGTAATCAATTGTATTCAAGAATCTAGCACAAACACCACCAAAGCCAGCAAAAATGCTCCTAACAATTCAGGCCAATGACTTTGCAGTAAAGTACAGTCCAAGGAGAGCAACTCCAGTAGTTAACTTTTTATCAAAACCAGGTAAACACATTGAAGGCATCAACCTCAACATTTACATGATGAACACACACCTAAATGATTCACCAACATGAATACAAAATATTAAGGTGAAAACTATGAAGGATTCTACTCTGAGAAAGCTCACCAAAATAGTGATGACCAGATGGCTATCCGATCATACCAGGTGCTCAAAATGAACAAAATTATCCTACCCACTTCACTATAACTTGATATTCTACAACAACTGCATTGTTACACCAGGTAGTAGGGAAAAAACTGTCTACAAGCTAGAACAGCCATTTTCTGGGTAGGAATAAACAGACATTGAGGACAAAACCAGAGAATAAAGACAAGAATGAGGAATAGTATGATCAATGAAATCATCTCTGGCATCTATTGTCACATACAGGTCAACAAGTTCAAATCCAGTATAAAAAAAACAAGTTGTGGGAACCTGAAATAGTTATGCAGACCACTGCTAACCTAAAGTCATATTTGTTAGATTCTACAAATGACAGCATCCATCGGGGGAGTAAGCAGTTCTAAAGTCCTGTGAGACCTGATTCAATGCATGGCAACAGAGATGACCACCCACCAGCATTTGATGCCAATGCACCACTAACTCCTGCAGAGCCATAACCAGACAGCACTAATAGGCCCCACTCAGAGCCACATCTTTCTGGACGGCCTGTGAAAATACTAGACTAGATCTATAACACAGCAAATAATATCTCTCCTGCAGAGCTTTAAAAGATGAAGATTTTGTATTAGCATGATGTGACTCATAGGTGTTCAACTAACTGCTCCTCTTACCTCATCAATGTTTCTGATTTTTAACTTCCTCTTAAAAGGCCCACTTACTGCCCCCAGTATTGTAATGGCTGCTAAATATAAATAAGCATGTATCTAACTGTGCCAGTTTCTGTTCTCAATCAGAGCCATTCAGTTGTCTGGCATATTACAAAAGTTACACTTACTACTTCCTTTGAAGTTGGAAGTTTTTGTATCAGAAATAAGATAAAAAATCATTTAAAATAATGCAATACATTTTATCTAATTTGTATAAGTTGAAAAATATTCATGGCTTTATTTGTTACTTTTTAGTTGAAGAATCAAAAAAATCATATTGCCCATTATCTTTAAAAGTTATAATTGATATTTGAGACCAATAAGCTCACAGAAAGAGGAAAAAACATCAGTATTTATCACACATTGAATTTTATTTACTCATGTTTATATTTGGCAGTGAACATATGAAAAGTATTGGGATTTTTTCAATATAAAAACATCGCAAATAAAAAATCGAAAAAGGATGGGCAAGAAACTTAAATTTGAATCAGAAAACAAAAACCTTTATTTACCAGTAAAAATAGGTTAAATTGTTCAAAATATTACTTTGTACACACATAAAAAAGATTTTTTAAAAAAAGGTAATTATATAGGGTAAAATATTTCTTGGATAGGTCACAACCAAATATTATCTTGTGCACCTAAAAAAAAAATTAAAAAGGGTAAATTATGTAAGATAGGACAGGTAGCAATGAGACATTCAAAACATAAACCTCAAATATAAAGGGTCAGCATTCACACATACAAAGGCTGTCGGCTTCAGCAAAGCCAAAATTGGTTTATCTAGTCATTCTATGATGCTAATTAGAAAAAAGAATTAATATTTGGTTAGCTTTTGCTTTTTATCTCTGAGCTGCTGCTGATTTGGTTTCATAGTAATAAAGCTAGTTAACTTTTGGTTTCAAATTCTCAGGTCAATAACAGAGATATCATAATATATCATAACATATCTCAATCAGAAACAAGGTAAGTTTTTTTTCCCATAGTTTGGCCATATTCTATTTCCATAGAAATAGACTTATGGAAAAAATGCACAATCATAACAAAAGGTAAGGTAAAAGATTGTTTGGGATGCTGAAAGCAATATACCCTACTCCTCTTCAAACGATTGATTGATTTTGTCAGGAAGTGAGCCATAATAGTGAATCAAGCCAGTCACATTTCCAACTCTTTTGGGCTAACAGGATGTGCAGAGAAGGCTATATGAGACTATGGATCCAACTTGTCTTTAAAGTGCTGTGTAAATTTGTGGTGACTCTGTAATAGTGTGGGGTGTATTCTTGCTTGGATCACTAGTATAACTGGAATCAATCTTGATAAGTGGGACATATATAGATCTTGTTGTAGATCATTTTATGCACACTATGTTTTTCAATGTTAATAGTTTATTCCAGCAAAATAATGTACAGTTTTTGTGCTAAGTTGATTTGAAAAAAATCAGATCTTGTGACAAAATCGATTACATTTTTGTGGCATTATCAGCAGATTTTTGTCAACACATATCACTCTAAATATGTTTTTAAGAGAAAAAATGTTTTGCCAACAACATATATTGATTACTTGATAGAAACATCGATTACTGTAAACTGAATGGTGGGTATTGATAAAGGTAAGTACACGTAAATAGCATGTTGCTTCACCATTGTTCAAACTTCAGGGCTTGAACTTCCGTTTCTTCGAACTCCTGGAATGCTCAGCGACAGGGAGGTCTCTCTTCAGATTCAAACAGTAGTCAGCCATCATGACTGCATCCCAGCGACCCTGATACCTGGTCTCCATCAATTTCCGGTCCTGATGGAATCTCTTCCTCTGCTTGTCACTCATTGAACACAGGTTCTCAGGAAACCGGTCCATATGTGAAAATAGGTAGTGCATTTGACGCTCATGTTGCAGACCAGGTTTCTGAAAGCAGTCAGCATGTTGTTGACAGTTCTGCGTAGTTTCTGGTCTTATTGCGAGGGTAGTGGTCTTTGGGGAGGTAGAAGTTCCTTTAAACCTGGCTGGTTGTGTGGAAGTAGTCTGGACAACGCCCGAGGGTTTTTTTTTCTGCGTCATTATAGATGGCTGATGTTATTCCAGTGCCCATTGTTTGCAGCACTGGTGTATTGGGTTTAAGAGGCGTTGGGTTTGGATTTGGTGTAGAGGTCTCGGGCGCGGCGCTAGGAATGGGGGCTAGGGTTGTTGGTGTTTCGAGTTTTCTGAGGAATCGGCGGTTTCTCAAGGTGATTCAACCTGATCCGTCAACTCTGACACAGTATTGGTGGTTGGGGAGTGTTTCGACGACTTGACCTGTTGTGTCCCATCGGCGGGTTGTTGGTCGTTGTATTGTCACTATTTGCTCCTTTTGAAGGGGACATAAGGTGTGTGTTGTTTTGTTGTATTGCTCTATGAGACGGGCGTTCCGACGAGATAGAGTTATCTCGCGATTTTTTGCTGCAGCTATCCAATCTGTGTGTGGGTTGTAGAGGGTGGGGTTGGGATGGTATAAAGTCGCGTAGTCGGCGGTGGAGTAGCAGTTGGGCGGGGGATAGTCCGATATTTTGGATGGGTGTATTCCTGTACAGGAGGATGGCTCTTGCTGCGCGGTCATTGTCCAGCGACCCTTGAGCTCCTGTGTTGCCACTTATAATTCTCTTGGCTGACTTGACAGCGAGCTCTGCCCGACCATTAGATTGTGGGTAGGCGGCTGATGATAATCTGTGTTTAACAGCCCAGTCTCGTAAGAACTGTGTGAATGGGAAGGATGTGAAGGGTGGTCCGCCATCGCTGCTGAGTTCTTCAGGGGCGCCATAGCTTTAAAAGATGTCTCGGCAGATCGAGATAAGGCTTGACGCATTGGCTTGTCCATGGCTTAGGTGATATAGGATCAGCCAGCCTGTTAATCTATCGACACATGCTAAGTACCCTTGGTTCCCGACAAAGAAGAGATCCATAACAATCTGCTGGAATGGCCAATCAGGAGATTGTGTTAGGTTGATTGGCTCTTTGGTTTGACTAGGGGCAATTTTTATGCAAAACATGCAACTTGCTCTGGTGTTACAGATTGAGGCGTTCATTCCTAGCCAATAAACTGATTCATTGGCGCGGACCTTCACGCTGGGAAGTGGGGATGACAATCCTGTGGTCCAAGAGCACTAACCCATCGTCCACGCGGAGGCGGCGCCTCACTTCCCAGTACTCGCGGATCTCGGGTGCAGTGAGGCTGCGTATCTTCTCGAATCCGTTTTGTATGGTGTCTATTAATTTTTTGTATTGCAGGTTATTGCGTCCAGCTGCACGGATAGCGTCTGGTGAGATGAGCGCTACATTGTCGCTTGCCCCGAATGATGATAATAGAGTTGTTGATTTGACCCAGTCGTCCATGTCGTCAGACTCTATGATGTCTAATTGGGAGGGTTCAATCGGGAATCCATTTAGGAGAGCCTGCAAGATGGCCGGTGGGTTGCGCGAAACCACATCGGAGGCTTTATGCCACTTCCCAGGGCAGTGTTGGATGGTAAACCTGTACCTGAGGATTTTTTTCTTTTAGTCTGAATAATCGGGGGTTTGGGATTTTGTTAGGTTCCTATCTCCGAATAGTCCCTTTTGTGGTTCGTGGTCTGTAACCACTATAAGGTTCGGACAACCCATTACGAATATCCGACATTTCTCTAATGCCCACGCAATTGCTGCTGCCTCGCCCTCGATAGGTGCGTATCTGCGTTCAGCATCAATGCAGAATCTGCTGCCGGCAAATTTAAGGCGCCAGCCTTCAGGGCAGCAAACTGGAGCTTTGTCAGTCGTGCAAATGCAATATTTTTGCAGCAGTAGGAAGCCCATTCCCTCTTTGCTCCACTCTGGGGCGAGGCAGGTTATTCCATTTTTTTCGAATGTCGAGATACCTTTTTTGACTAAGTCGACTATGACTTTTTTTGAATGCTCGAGGCTTTTGTCCTATACAAAATGTGTGTCTCATTTGACGAGATCGCGAAACGGGAGCATGACTGGGCCTAGTGAATACGCCTAAGCGACTTGATTAACTAGCCAGAAACATGATCTGGCATCGGTTAGTGTTCTTGGAATTGGGAAGCTTAATATCACTTCGAGCATGGATTCGGAAGGGGTTATACCAGAGGGCGTTATTTGGAGGCCTCCAAACTGCACCGTGTCTGGGCAAAATTGGAATTTTTCTCTGTTTAGCACGATTCCGTTTTTTGCGCAATGAAGGACAAAGTCGAAGGTGTCAAAAAAGACCCTTCGATGTTAGAGTCATAGAGTAGGTTGTCGTCCACGATCTTTACTTTGCAGGGAACGTCTTTTATTATCTCATCGTACCTTCGGGTGTAGGTATCGCCAGATGCAAGGTAGCCTTGTGGCATCCTTAGGTACATGAATCTTTCCCATTCCGTAATGAAGGTAGTGAGTGACTGGGACTCCTTGTCCGCAGAGTGGTACCCGTCAACAGCATCCAATACTGTTTTCTTTTGATTAGGTGGCACCTTTAGTGCTAGCTGGAACGGTGACCCCGTGTGGTGTGTCTCCCGTTTGCACTGTGAATTTAAGTGTTGGTAATCTATTGTTCTTCGTAGCTTGCCATTTTTTTGGCAGTAATTACCATAGTGCTACACCAATCTGTGGGCATGCCGTCGGGTACAGGGGTTATGATACCACTTTTCACGTCTTCCCAAAGGGCCTGTCTCACTGGTTCATTGAAGTGAAACGGCACAGGGATTGGGTTATGTCTGGCTTTGGGGACTGCTCCTTCTTTCAGGCGGATATAAGCAGCAGGGCCAGACATTGGTGGGAATTCCCTGTTCTTCCTGAAAGATGTATTGGCAAAGTACTGTAAGAGCCATTCCTTGAGCCTAGGAATGTTTTGTTCTGTTGGGAGAAAAAACAGTTTTTTGGGATGCGTTGGTAGCTGATCCTTGACTTTGTTATGTTTGGAGCTAGTATCCAATTCCTCGCAAATGCTTGCTGATGGTAGATATTGCATTGCCATATCTGCTTGGGGTGACGTCGTGGCCGCCGGGTTTGGGAAGTCTTTGGGCAGTATCCCTATGTCAATGCAGGCTGCTTTGCTGAAATACAGCCTTTGGATTTTTTTGCATATGTACAGGGCTTGCTTGGTTGTCTTACCCTGGACATTGAATTCTACGCGAAGCCAGCCTTGACACATGAGTGTAAAGCCTCCCACAGCTCGAACGACTTTCCTAGATGGGATGAGGTTGTTTGTAGACAGTCCCATATTCCGGAGATTCTTAAGTCCTCCGAGGCATATGGTAGCTCCACTGTAGGGGAATATCGCCATCTTAGAGCTGCGATTCCTGGGGATGTCCCTAGCTTGCCTTGGATCTGGCTTTGGCGAGAATGGGACGACGTATGCCTCTATCTCCATTATTTGGCTTGTATCCTTAGCCGTGTATATACCCGTCGTCTGGTTAAAGGTGATTTGAGCGATGAGTGTGTCCATGGCAGCCTTATTAGCCTCCGGGCCTTTCCTAACTACTTGTGCCACTTTCTTTGCCCAGCATATCCTTGATAGGTGGTTAGGCTTCCCGCAATTACTACAGGCCTGTCCCCATGCTGGGCATTTTAGCTGACGAGACCCAGTCCCCGGGGTGCCATGCAGGTGGCTGCCACAACCCCCACAGATCTGGCGGTTCGGTTTAGCATCGTAATTGGGATAGGCGTTGGTACGGGTGTCCCTTTTGTCGGCCTTTGGCATGCCCTTCTGCCAGCGGTATGTTGATCCTATTTACCAACCCCTCCGCTCGGGCAGGATATGACACATGGTCAATTTTTAAGCAGAGTTTAACAGGTTTTAATTCAGAGTTTTCCTTCTCCTAGACTAGTTGCCTAACCAAGGCTAAAAGAACCTAGTCTGTCCTACTATTTACCCATAGCTGGAGGGAGAATAATTGGATTCATACCTTTCCCAAGGGTATTAGTGCTATGTGAAATGCAGTCAGTCTCGTCCAGGATTTGAACTCGTGTCGCCGTGTTCATTTCCTACGACCAGTGGTATGTTGATAGCCGGGCAGAGGTTGTGTCAGAAGCACCAGCCATTGAAGTTTGGTCTCGCAATGCTGATTCAAATGCCTCAGTATGGCGGACATTTTGTTCAAGGGTTTTGAGGGTTCCAGCTTTGGCCAATATGTCGGACTGGAGTGCGTCATTTGCAACCCCTCGGATGATCTGGTCCTTAATCTATATATCGGACATATCATGCTCACACGAGGTGCATGAGAAGCTACTGTCAACAGCTACGGCTCTAAGGCGGACAAGGTAGTTCTGTATTGGCTCATCCTCATCCTGAGACATGGACGAAAAAGCAAGGCGATGGACAATGGGATTTGATCTCTGGGTAACCAATGCTTCTACCATGTTAAGAAGCTTATCTGGATCAGTGGTGAAGAAGTTGGGATGGGTGTTGATAATGGCGTTTTGCACAGCCTCGTCAGCACAATTATATAGGTGGTTATTGAACTGGGAGCTAGGCATATTTATCATCTTGGTGAAGACATCCCAGTCAATTCGAATTTTTTTAAATTTTTGTGGAGTCATCTCAATATTGAGATTAGGGGACTTGACTGCCAGTGCTTGGATGCGAGTTGACTGAGCAGTGGCCTCCTTAGCCTGCTTAAGGATGCACAGGGCTTCCCCCATTTGTGTGACTCCTAGCTCCTTCAGCATAGAGCGATCCAGCATTTGAAGGCTCTCAATTGTCAGCTTCTCGTCTGCAACTTTGTCGCATGAGTTTTGGCAGAGTCCGTGGATATGCTCGCTTCAATCAAGAAGCTTTCCAAATCATCAGGTGTCAAAGAACCTGTCTGCAGCGCCATGTAGGATTTGTCAGGTCACGTAGGGCAATTAGTTGCGATAGCCAAGAGCAATCAGTCGTGAAGACAGAAAGCTAAGATTGCCGCGATTGAGGAACGGGAGTTATCTATGGTGCCTTGGAGTATCACATTGTGCACAAATGGGCGATTCCATTGTATGGGCCGTGATTGGCTGCTGGTAAGGGAGTGAAGGTATTTCATTATATAAACCAGCTTCAGTTTAGCATTGTTAGAAAGACTACAACCTGCTTTATTTTTGTCTGCCAGCTGGATGCTTTACGGAGGTATGTGTTATTGTTATTCTGAATCAACTAAAAAAACACAGACAACAAATTTGTTGTTGACCAGTGTAATTAATCTTTTGGCATGGAAACAGACAAGAAGCCCTCCATTGAGAAAAACAGAGTGGCTTGAGGAGTATCAGGAAAGAAGTTAAACTTTAAAGGAGAGTTTATGTGACATATTTGGTTTCTAGGAAAAACGTTAAAATCAAGAGTGTATGTGTTACAAAATACATCACATTTATTTGGTAGTGATTGGATCGTATTATTTGACTTGTGGCAGCTGCCAATAAATTCTTACTGTAACAGGGTGGACGTCTCTTCAAAAAGTAAAAATAAAGAAATAGAAAAACAAGTTGAAGATTTGAAGAACAGTTTTCCTCGTGTATTTTCGGAAGGTCTCGGAAAGTTTGTGAAAACCAAAATGAAATTTGAACTGAAAGAAAATGTGAAACCTGTGTTTAAGCCTAATAGGAAAATACCTTTTGCGATATTAGAGCCGGTCAACGAGGAATTGGAAATATTATAAAAGCTAGGTGTCATCTCGAAAATAAATTATTCGGACTAGGCTTCACCCACAGTTTTTGTAAAAATAAAAAAAAATCGAGTTTGTGAAGATTTTTTAATTGGGGTAAATGATTGTTTAAAAGATTATTCTTACCCTCCACCGTCACCAGAAAATATATTTGCCAAAGTGAATAGAGGTAAGGTTTTCTCAAAAATCGATTTATCAGATGCCTACCTTCAAATGGAAGTTGATGGCGAGTGTTCAAAAGTCCTGACCATAAACACACATAAGGGTTGGTATAAGCTAAATATGCTTCTCTTTGGATTAAAGGTCACTCCAAGCCTTTTTCAACTGGTCATGGATACCATATTGGCAGGTTTGGATTTCGCCATCGCGAATCTGGACAACATTTTAATCAAAAGTGAAAATAACAACCAACATTGTGACCACACAAAAGAAGTGTTCAGAAGGATCGATGATCACGGTTTTAATCTCAGTTCTGAAAAGTGTGAATTTTTCATGTCCCAAATTAAATATCTTGGACAGATAATAAATGCAAAGGGCCTAACACTTGACCCAGAAAGAGCAGAAGCCATTAAAAGCATGCTGGTTCAAATAATGTGATAAAACTGCAAGCATTCTTGGGTTTAGCTAACTGTTGTTGGCGACCGTAATCGAGGATGACCCGAAGGCTCCCTTTTCGATAGCTACTATACCGAGGTGTAAGGGAGGGCGCTACTCCTTTCCCTGGATTGCTCCACTTTACCTTTAATCCGTACCTTATAATGCTGAGTGTTAAGCAAGGAAGCATCAAGTAGCATTTTTTGGGTTTTTGGTATGACTTGACCTGGGATCGAACCCAGGTCTCCCGGGCCATTGGCGAACACTCTAACCATCATGCCATCATACGTAAAATCTCAGAGCTCTCTAGAATAACTTGTTAAAAAAGGGAGTAAAATGAGATTTGACAAAGGATTGGGAAAGAGCTTTCCAAAAAATTGAAAAATTTTGAATTTCAGATTTATTTTTAGGTCTTTTCAACCTGAAACAAGAAATTGTAATTACCTCTGACGCGAGTGATTACGGAACTGGTGCAGTAATTTTGCATAGGTTTAAAGATGGTACGACAAAGCCACTACCCCATGCATCAAGAACTCTCCTGCCGGCTGAAAAGAACTATAACTAAATTGAGAAAGAAGAGTTTGCCATAATTTTCGCAGTAAGATATATTTCATAAATTTGTGCATGGGAGGAAATTTGTTTTGCAAATGGATCATTGTCTTTTATTGTCAATTTTTGGATCCCAAAAAGGTATCCCTGCACACACAGCTAACAGGTTGCAACGTTAGGGAACCATTTCATTAAACTATGACAATGAATTGGAATTTTTGCCGTCCAAAAAGTTAGGACATGCAGACGGTCTTTCAAGACTATTACCAAAATTTTCAGTACCATTGGAGGATACAGAAATAGCTGCTTTGAAGGCAGAAAAGGAAGTAAAAGATATGTTGTCCAATGCAGTAAAGGAACTGTCGGTGACTTTAGATGAAATTAGAGGAAAAGCTGAAAATGATGCTTTCATTAAAAAGATGAAAATGCAAGTGAGCTTAAAGAAAAGAAATAAAAACACAAAAAGTATATCAGCCTTTTCAATATGTGATGATGTTTTACTATACGCTGATCGGGTTGTAATGCCTCAGGTACTTCAAAAGAAAATGTTGAAGTAGTTTCATCAAGGGCATCCAGGAATTTCGCGGATGAAGAGCTTGATGCGAAATTATACTTATTGTCCAGTAATTGATGAAGATATTGAAAGAGTTGTGAAAACCTGTAGAGGTTGTGCACTGGCAGCGAAGACACCACCGATAAGACGCAAACCGTGGCCCCAAACAGACATCTCCTGGTCTAGTATACATATAGACTATGTTGGACCTCTAAATGGATTTTATTATCTGGTAGTGGTAGACAGTTACACAAAATAGCCTGATTTTTTTAAGTATTGAAGACCCACTGCAACCACCACAATCCATGCATTAAAAAGAGTTGTTTTCTCGTTTTGGCGTGCCAGAAAAAATTGTCAGTGATAACGGAACACAGTTTACGGGAAATGAATTTAGGAATTTTTGTCAATCATTGTCAGTTAGACATATTACTACCCCTTCATACCATCCAAGGTCGAATGGACGAGCTGAGAGGTTTGTAGATACATTTAAAAGTGCATTCATGAAAAATAATGGCCTAGATACAGAAGAAAGTAGCATTCATCAGTTCCTGAGGGAATATTGAATTTTACCCAATCCAAATACAATTTCGGGTAAATCACCCACTGAATTAATGTTTTCCCGGAAAATTCGATCTGTGTTTGACAGACTTTTGCCGATTTGGAAAAAGAAAATAATTTACTCAAATAACAAAGATTTTAAAAATACAATATACTCCAAAGTATTTCAGGCCCGGAGACAAGGTGTTTTTTTAATGTATTATGGTACAAAGGAATTCTTGGAAGATGGTGTAATAAGTTTTAAAAAATTGGAGGAATGATGTATATGTTAAAGGGTAAGAAATATGAACACTAATGACATATAAATCATTTGGGACCAAGATACACTGAGAATGTCATTGAAGATCAGGAAGTTCCAATGGAGGTACTTTACATGTTTGATATACTCACTCCACCAATTCCCATAATTGAAAGGTGGTCCAGCAAAAGAAAAATGAAGAAAGTGGAACCTTTTAGTCCGGATCCTAAAAAGAAAAGATACTAATTACAGTTGACGCTCTGCTGTGTGCATCTATTTGGATGTGAAGGTAATATAAAAGTCGCCAACCTCAATTTCAGGATTCAGGCACTTGATGCTGTTGTTGATTTTTAGGTTGAAAATGGTCACTAACAGTATACTCCCTTAAGGGACTCTCTCTTGTAGATTATGGAAGTTTGACAGGGTTGATCTGATTCGGACTCGGAATTTCCATTCAGAGAGGAAGTTCTTAATGAAATTAGGCAATCTGCTTCGCAGCCCCAAGTTGTATAGATCTTTCATTTTACCATATTTTCAGGTGGTCCTATACGCCTTCTCTAAGTCGAAAAAAACTGCTATGAAGTGTTGTTTTGCATCTCTTATGGAGATTTCCAATCGGACCACATGATTCATTGTTGATCTTTGACTTCTGAAGTTGCATTGGGAATTGGTAATAAGGTTGTTGGATTCAATAAACCAAACTAATTTTTTGTTGACCATACAACCCATGGTTTTGAAGAGGCAGCTTGCTAGTGTTATTGGCGATAGCTTAAATGGGACCAAAAGATCCAGTGCTCTACAATATTTGTCAAAGACATGATGGCCCATTCGAAGGTGACCCAGCCGAAGCCAAAAGCCATTCGGCCTCAAATCTGTCTTTGACCTTGAAATCTCTGTGGCTCGAGCGAGTCCGGCACCTATTTGATATTTGGTTGCCGCCTGATGTGTTTATATAGCGTCCGCCGCTGCTCCACTGCTGGGCCGAGTGAAAGGGCTTTTGTAGACATAAGGTTTCTTTATTAAATATAATTAATAATGGATTACTTCATTATACAGACGTTTGTTGTCTGACATCATGGGTGACTCAGCATTTTCTCTAAACCGGTGATTTTTGGTTGAGTAGCCGGGGTGGCTGTATATAGTAATTGACGAATACTCTTGATTTTCGTCTGTCTTCTCATCTCGAAACATTCTCATTGAATCAGTAATTAAATCTCAAGATTTACTGTTCAGCCTTGCCGGAATACCAGGTTATACACAGAGGCATGCTCTTCATGTCTACGGAACTGAAAAATTATCTCTTTCAAAAAGGGTAGCAACAAGCAAGACCATACCATCCACTTGGGAATTCGCAAGCTGAACGATTTAACGGCATTATATGGAAGGTGATTCGTTTAGCTGTTCATTCGCGTAACTTACGTAAAGAGTACTGGATGTACACACCGTATGATCGTCGCTGTGTACCAAAACAAATGCCACCCTTCATTTACGTTTCTTTGCTTTCCCACGCCGCTGATCACACAATAATTCGCCACCCCCAGGCAAATGTTATCAGGTCCCCTACAATTAAAAAGGTTCATAAGGAATCGTAAAACCGAACTTTTCGTGGACAAAGTGGAACTCCTTGACAAAAACCCGACATACGCCAACATCAGTTATCCAGATGGGCGTTTGTCTACCGTGTCTGTTCGCAATTTGCCACCCTGCTCTGAAATACAACTAACTCCTGCGTCCCCCACTGTGGAACATGATTAGGGAACTTGGAATGTTTCCGTACACGAAGAATACATGACATGTTATGAAGAAGTTGTTGAAGTTCAACCGACAAGAAGATCCGGACAGATGATAAACGCACTCGACCGCTATGATGTCGAAGGAATAACTGTGTACGAACAATAGACTAATATATGCAGGTGTGATAAACTGTAACTTCCTCCCGCCACCACCCTCATTTTCTAGCTGAGTTTCGTTTAAATAAATAAAATTTGGTTTTGCTCGCCAATCGTCCGGGAGACCGGGGTTCAATCCCAGGTTGAGTCATACCAAAGACTCAAAAAATGGTACTTGATACAGCTTTGCTTAACATTCAGCATTATAAGATAAGAATCAAGGGTAAAGTGGAGCAATCCAGGGAAAGGAGTAGCGCCCTCACCTACACATGTAGTAGCTATTGAAAAGGGAGCCTTCGGGTCACTCTCGACTAAGGTCGCCAACTTTACTTATTTTACTTTGTTTCTTACCACACAGATAATCCAAACCAAATCTAGCCAAACCAGACTAAGCCAAACCAAATCAAATCATGTCTTGGATATGATACTAAACTGCATCTGATGGTGAGGCTCCAGTCCTGAATCTTTGGGGAATGTAGTTTTCTCCTTCATTTGCTATTACTCTCAGTTCCACACTGACTCGTATTGGTAGTACCTGTTAGAGTCCCATCAATGGGTCGAATAGAATTGTTCAACAACAGCTCTGTACGGATACAGGATGTAGTCTAGAAGGCTTACCGGAAACGATGCTTGATAGAGGCGAATGGTGTGTGTGTGTGTGAGAGAGAGAGAGAGGGGGAGAGTCAGGGAAAGCTGTGCTAGCAGCGCGACATGATGATGATGATTAGCAATTTGAAACCATACAGTTGTGTGTGAATTGTTTACATTAGATAAGAATATTTGATGAATAAAATTACTAATGTTAGATATTGCCCAGTCGGCTGGGACTGTTGAATACACCGACTGCATCTCTGCAGACTACTCCCAACGGTTTTTTAAATGAATGAAGTGACAGAAAAGGAAAGGATAACAAAACGAAATATAAGGTTATAACAAAGTTGCCAGATTTATATTTCGAGATGAATTTGACAAAGTTAATAAATTCAAAGCGGTTTCGAAGGTCTGTGTGGGTAGAACTGGAGATTCGTTGTAGTCCCGAGCGGTGTCCACCGCTCGCAGAATGGTATCGTCAGTGCGTGAGGTTGTCGGTTTGTAGGCTTGGGAATACCTCCAGAGTTGCAAGGCATCGTTACTCTGGGGGGTGTTGCAGTATCGGGCTATGCTGGATGTCACTGCATTGGATTGGCTGGTTTAGAACTGGATGGTCTTCCAAGCTGAATTAGTGAGAAAGACTTTCTTACCCTGAAAAGAGCAGTTTTAATTTGCTGGACTGCTTGGTTCACTGGGTGTCGCTTGGAAAACCAAGGTGGTGTGGTCTGATTGTCTAGAATGTGGGAAGTCATACCAGTGAAAAGAACAAAATAAATCCTTTTGGGCAAGGCTAAGTCCGCTCCTCCTCTGAGCGCTGTAGTCTTTGCTGATGTCATAGCGAAACTGGTCGCTTCTCCGTCGACTTCGAATACTTCAGATCTGGACAGGAATACTTCTCTTTAATTTCTCTTGCATAATTATACGACCAAAAGAAGGTATCAAATAGTATTTACTATTGGTAGCAGTCAGAAAATATCTCTTAAAGGACTCACAAAATCTCGGAAATAGTTTTCGGTTCATGATGGAAAATTCCGTTCCCTGATGACATTGTTGACCGTGATGCATTTATATTTAAGAATCCAGACATGAGTAGCTAGTGGCTACGATAAGGCAAAGTTTTCACAGAAAGAAAATGTATGATTATATATTATTCTACTCAAATCAGTCTTACTAACTTAAAGGAAACATTTTCAGAATACTTTCTAATTTTAACGTAAAAGTTACATCTTCCACTTATGTAGAGTGTTAAGGACTAGTGTTTGATTGCTATTAGAATATGTAGAGGAATTAATGCGGAAATGTTGAATAAGAAATGCAGGTTCCATTCAGGAATGTATTTCTTGAGAAGTTTTTCAGTATATAAACAAAACAAGAAAGAAGATACAAAAAGAGGAAAAATATGTGTGTATGAAAGTTTGTTTATGCTACATATTTGTCTAAAATTACTAAAAAGAAACAAAGATGTTGTGGTAGAACAAAAATGTAATTACCTACTTTCTTGGCATTTCTCCATTGATTATGCACATTATCGACATATCTGTAATGTATGAAAACTTTCAGTATTATCCATTGTGCATAATTGTGTTGTGTCCCGAAGGTTCCCTTGAAAATAGGTGTCCACAGACGGACAAAAACATGTCTATTCATTAAACTATGTTGTATTAAAGAAAATATGTTTATGCCTTTTCTTAAATACCTGGATATGTTGATATTGTGGGGGGAGTATGTAATTTGGTTACTTCAGTAGACTGCTCTCTAAATTATTCCCACCACAAATACAACACAAAACTTTACAATAGCGTGAAAGAAATGGAATAGAACACAACGAACATTAAACAAGAAACAATTTAATATGCATATAACAGAATATGAAAACAAACAAAATATATGATGTGTAAATGGCCTTTTGGAAAATAAAGTTTGACAAAAGGAAAATAAATTTGTTTAAAGATGTGTGTATGGTCATGTTAACGAAGTCCGTAAATAAGTCGTTCTTACTTACATTGAGTTTATAGCGGGTTTTATGATTATGGCGACAGCGTGTCTCGTTGATGAAAGAAAGTTTGTCGGATTTTCCTTTTGAATATAATTCTCGGCCATTTGAAAAGAGGTCATGAACTTTAGTTGAGGAAGGAAAGGAATTGGTTGGACATAGTATCGGCTACTGGCTTAGTGGCTTGTGTTCGTCTGTGTCTTCGTTTGTGTGTAAGCTTGTGTCTTGTGTGTCTGGCTTCCTAACTCTGTGTTATTTATATCCTACAGGTGGATCAAAGAATCGCCCTAAAATCATGGCGCGTAGACATTTATTGACCAATCAGATTTGTATTTTACTATTTTATTTTCGAGCCTAAATGTTTTCTGTTAGTTCACTTCCGATCCTAATTTTCTAGAATGTTCTATTCCATGTTTTTAGCTGATTGGTTGAAAAATATAAAAATGTTATTTAAATGCTAATGCGGGTTTGATCCTAAATTTCTAGAATGTTCTTAAGTATGTTTTTATTGCTTATTTTAAGACTAGAAAAAATGTGTATCCTATAATATAACAAAGGATGGTGTCACTTCCTAGCAGTAGTTAGAAGTCATTTTGCTGCTAAGGTAGATCATTATCATTGTGGACCAACCGCACGGATTCACTTGATTTTCTCTTTCCATCTATCCATATCGGTTATCGTCCTTGACAAGTTCTATAGACAGCATATAGTGTCCGCACAGAGTCGAAAAATGTAAGTTTTTGCTATTCGGCCAACACTGGTGTGTCTATGTGTAGGAGTCCATAGTAGAACATCGCTTGTGAGTTCATCCTTACTTTCTTCAGCAGTGCTCAGTATGGCTTGCTTGTCTTACTCGGATTCTTTAGGAGTCAGTAGCACTGAAATGGCTAAAACTTGGAAGAATTAAAATTCGAACATTATACAATAATGGCAATGTTTTTTCGGTGGAGATCAAACCAGAGATGTAAAACTCCGCGACAATAAAACTATGCGACAAACATACAGCCTCCATAATCATTCAATCATTTTACCTTGACTTGTCACTAGATATCAGATCCTGAGAGAGAAGAGGGTGTCATGCGAATCATACAAATATGTAGCATTGAAAACTATGGAATGCAGCATAGTAGATGTAAAGCAAAGCAGATTAATCCAAAAGCAGATCAATGGCTTGCTTCAATTGATGCTGTGTAGAGAAACCTCATAAGTCAATGTCCAATCTTAAATAGTTCATTTGGGAAATTACTGTTACTCATCTATTCGGGTAGCGTCTATTGAAGAGAAAAATATTTATCAAAAGATTATCATGACTCATAAGGAAGGTGTTATCACAAATATATAACTGATTGAAATTTATGAACCCAGTCTGCCTTCCTTGATAATTGTATTAATGCCTTCTCTGTCTCCCGATGTAAATAAATATTCAATATAGTCTTTTAGATGCTAGTAAAAGCTTCTAACAGTCTTATATTTTGTATTGAACCAGTTACGGTTACCTTCGACCTTGGCTAATACTAATTAAATTAGATTTTTATCTTTTATCTTACTTAGAATAAAAATGGCCAATTTCAAGGCACTTTCTTAGCTTTGTGTGGTTATATATATGAAATACGTATTGTAATGACAAACTGAAGATAAACTTGTCATTTGATATCACAACAAAAATACTGAGAAAGAGAAAAAGAACACGTGTGTTTAAAATAATTGGTTATTTATAAAGTAGAATAGAAAATAAAGCTACTGAGAGATTAAATATTTCATCGTGTGTTAATGAAAATAAAATTGGTTGTGTTGGTTAACTAAAATTTGTGATACATTAATAGCACAGTTATTTTTATTCAAATTTTATATAGACAAATACTGTGTCAACTGTTTGTTCAAGATATAAGAAAAGTTAAATATTCTATCTGATAAATAATAATAATAATAATAATAATAATAATAATAATAATAATAATAATAACATACTAAAAGAGCACAATAGCCTTAAGAATATAAATATCAAATATTTTTTTTACTCATTACATTCAAAATAAAATGGCACTTTTTGTGGGAAGCTGCGTAAGGATAGACCTGTATCAACACCACCAAGCATTTAACATTTGACAATAAAAAGATAGAAGAGCATGTAACATTAACAATATTTGTTTTAAATGGACCGAGGTACAAGAGCTTGCTCAGAGTCTGGAGCAAGTCATAAATGTGCCAGCGAAGTGCTTAACTTGAGTGATGAGTATACGGGTAAATGAGTTCATAAGACCGAAGAGAAGATTTATCCATATTGAGAAGGATATAAAGAAAGGATGAATTAATGAGAGCCCGTCCATATTGCAGTAGTTACAATTCTCTTTTTGTTGTTATCAGTTGCTGACGGTAATTCGGCCATTTTCAAATATTATTCAACTGACGACTGTCAATTGAACTGGCATTCTTAACTGCAGGAAATCAAGTGGTTACTCTGCTAGTCTACTGTAAAAAAAATGTCCTTAGCGTCTGTGGAATGCCAAATCTCGATGATATTTATCAGACATCTTACCGTGGCAGAATACTAAGAAGATATTTACAAACCGAAATTAATAGGGTCAACTTGTACTGTGTTTGGAACTGATATTGAACGTGACGAATTCTTCGACTTCCCTGCTTCTTGTGTGATGGGAGAATGTTGGAATTATTTTATTGCAGTGGGAACATCTTCTTGGAAAGGACTTTTATAGTTTTCACTGCCGGAAGGACATGACGAGATGTTTTGGAACTGACACCGCCTGCTGAGAGAATAAACCTTTTTCGCTCCAGTCACGAGGCTGTCAAGACCATTTTTAGTAGTCCTGAGAATTTTCGCAGGGTGTGCTGTTTTTAAAACTGTCGTGCTGGACCTCTCCTGGAGAAATATGCTGTTACCTATGTCCGTGAATTTGTGCTGTCTTGACTTTAAGCACAAGGTATTCCAGAACTACACTGCTGAGCTGTATTCTTCCTGGCGAAATGTGCTGTTGCCTATATCTTAGAATTTGTATTGTCTCAGCCTAAATCACCAGGTGTTCATTTGAATTTGCTGTCCTATACAAGTGCTGAACGAATTACTGAATGAAACCCCATGTGTCTGCATTATTTGCTGTATTCTTGGCGGAAAAGTGAACAGCTTTTCTAAAGAGATATTTTTACCTAAGAGACTCTTCCAAATCTTTTTTTCTATTCATACAACACCCCCCTTCTTTTTAGTTGTAAGTACTAGCTCCTTTGTTCGTTGAAGACATGCCAGTTCCTTGTAATTCATGAGTGAACCGGTGTTTTCTCGAAATATTTGTATCATTGTTAGATGATTCAATTTTCTTTTGACTGGTCGCTAAAATAGCAATTAATTTTAGCAACTAGTTTTTCTTCAAAACTTTGTTACTTGTTTTTATTCATTTTTATTTACTAAGTAATAAATAGTTCTTAGTTGTACGCACGAGGCACGTTTTTCTTTATTTTTTCCTTTGTTTTTTTTTTTTTTTTTTTTTTTCGAGGAGCTGTTTTATTTTCCATGAAAGGATTCGTTTTTATAAAAAATTAATCCTTTTAAGTATGTAAAACGTCTGTTGCAGAAAGAACTTTGTATGTTTGGCGCGTAAATTATTTTGACCGTTGGTCTCGCCATATATTTTCACCCAATGGGGATGACGAATCCCATTCGACCCGGATGACTTTCCCGGGCAAATCGAATTCGGTGAAAGCCTGCCCAAAAATATCCTTCAGACAGGACGGACGTATTTCTGTCCGCTCCTTTACCAGCAGCAACTCACCACCATGAGAAGAGCCGTCTGATTCATGGACCCTTGGGTCCACGCTTCTAGACCTAGGGGCTTCCCAGTTGAAAATGAATTATACGAATTAGTTCATTCCAGGACAGCCTTTTCTGGAAACCTTCATACTTCTCTCCTACAGCAAACAGGACCACGCATCATGGCTGAATATTTCATTCCTGATCTACCGTCTAATTCATGGACCTTATGGTCTACCCAGGGTTCCACCGTTGAATACGAATCAGACGAATCAATTCTGACCCTGACAATTCAGCCACTTCATTCCTGGACAACCTTTAATGAGACAGCGATTACTTCTTTCCTACAGCAACCAGGACCACACATCTACGGTTGTTCTAAAATTAGCAACTCAATATTTGCCATGTCTACAGCGGCGCATATATCGCTCAGACATTTAGCTGCTTTATTCTTTCTCAACTCGATAACTATTTCTTCCTTCCTACGAGACTTGCAGCATAAAGGTACTCTTTATTTTGGCTGGCATTAAACCTTCTTGAAAACCTTTCGATATCTCGTTCCGATTCATTCCATTCCTTTAAATATAACGTGAAGGTAATACTTTCCACATTTCCATTATATGTCTGTTGTTTCCGTGTGGTCGACCTTAAGTTTTCATCGGCTCTTATAAGTTACTGGCGTCTTAACGTCTGCTTGGACGGTCTGCAGCGTATGTAAGAGGGAGATGTATCTCTTGCGTTTGTATTTGTACTCCAAAACAGAACCTAATGTCGTATATCTTGTGTGTTCTGATTGGTTGCCGACAATGGCTCTTGACCAATCACACAAGCTCTTATCTTGAGGGTCGGTAAATGTGAAGTTGGTATTTCTTTTAAGGTTTAGTCGAAAAAATAAAACCACCCGGCACGAATGCCAGGTGCCCTGCTGGTGCTGCCAGTATCAATACAATTAATGAGTCGAGGAATGGATCTATAACGTTGAATGAAGTCATAATAACTCCTCCGTTATTTTCAAAGAAAATAAATGAGTCGGAACGAAGATATCGAAAGGTTTTCAAGAAGGTTTAATGACGGCTTGAGTTGAAGGGAAGTCTTTTGTGCCGAAAGCCCCGTAGGAAGAAGAAAATAGTTATTGAATTGAGAAAGAATTACAGCAGCTAAATGTCTGAGCGGAATATGCTCGCTACGTTCAAGGCAAATATTGAGTTGCTGATTTTAGGACACAGAAATGAAGGTTTAGCCATAAATACGTGGTCCTGGTTGCAGCAGGAGAGACCCATGAAGGTCTACAGAAAAGGTTGTCCAGGAATGAAGTAGCTGAATCGTCAGAGGCAGAATTATTTCGTCTAATTCATGTTCTACTGGGAACCCCTGGGTCTAGAAGGGTAAACTCAAGGGTCCATAAATTAGAGGGCTCTCCTCATGGTATTTGATCGAGGATTATTAACTAAATTAAGTTTCCAGACTTTTTTCGTATGGGCACTTTTATTGATAGTACACACATGAAACTCTAGTTCCCTTCCAAGTAATCTCCTCCAGCTGCAATGCACTTGTTGCACTATTCCAACAACTTCTGGAAGGCCTCATGGAAGTCCTCAATTGTCTCATAACGACAGCCTCTGGGAACAAGGTCTGGACTATAGGTAGGGTGAGGAACTGTCTTGATGCCCATCTTGGTCACATAGTCTGTGACAAGGATGTAGTTGTGGACTGGTGCATTGTCCTGGTGGAAATGCCACTGACCCGATTTGAAGTGCTGGCCTCTTCCCTAGGAATCTCTTCCTGAACTCCCTTAAAACCTCAACATAGTAACCCTAACCCTAACCCTTTGGCCAATCTACTCTGGCGTATTGACTTCCTTACTCCTCCCACACCTCTCATCATCCCTCGTAGACTCCCTGCCTTCCTTGAATCTCTTATGCCACTCAAAAACTGATGCTCGATTCATGCTAGATGGTCGAAAAGCAGTCTGAAGCATTCCATACGTTCTGTGGCAGCATTTTCTCCAAGTTTAAAACAGAATTTTATTGCATATCGTTCTTCTAAAGTGTCCTCACGTCCTGATTGCATTTTTGAAATTCACCAGCTGTGACAATCAGGCTTTAGTAGGGTGTATTCCAATTGCTGTTGTAGGTGTTCATTTGAACCTGAAATCATAGAAATTGGTCAGTCATCTCATATGATGTATAGCATTTACATAGTGAATTTTCAAGAGTCTACAACAATTTTAAATGCCTGTACAAAAAAGTCTGGAAACCCATTGAAGGCACCACGATATTGTTGCTAGGAAGGAAGCGGACAGAAATACGTCCGAATTCGATTTGCCCGGGAAAGTCATCCGGGCCGAATGGGATTCGTCATCCCCATTGGGTGAAAATATATGGCGAGACCAACGGTCAAAATAATTGTCGCGCCAAACATACGAAGTTCTTTCTGCTACAGATCCACTGCAATGATATCAAAGACCGGCTCTGACAGAACAGCACTATAAAACGGGACAAGAGTGAACAAGATCAGAAAATAAGTTGGAACGTCATGTGACGCACTGGCTATTACAACGGCGCGTTCTATATTGGTTTGTCCTCGAAGTGTTTGAGGTTGTAGGGGGACATGTATTTATGGTAGATATGTTTAGTCCCCCATAGTTTTATGTTAATAAGTTTATACATATAAGTTTTGCTTGGAATAAGGCACATGGAAAAAGGTAGTTTATGAAGGAAGCCAATGAGTAAAAGATATGAAACAAGTGAGTAAAGGTTGTGAAACGGCGCGAACAAAAGGAACATTTAAAACAAGGCGACGAACAAAACAAATTTATGTATTATAATAAAACTTACATTGTGTGACGGCAAATTCTTTAAAATCCCAAAACGGGACTTTATTTTTGCACGTGTGAAGACGGGGCAGGTTGGCACTTGATTCCTTGTAGAATAAGTCCTCGTTCAGGGTTTTTTTTATCAGGCATATACGAACTGGCATATTATGTAGGGGATCAATTTATGGCTAGACTGACCGCCGCTGGCAAGGGTTTCCAAATTCCACACTATACACACACACACACCAAGGCCGCTAAACTTCCTCCCCTAGAACAATGGAAGATATGGACCTCTAGGTTTAGACGTCATAATATTAATTATAGTAGTCGGCAATTCCGGTTTCCCATGTGATATTTTAAAGGAATTAATAGGACAATTTTAAGCAAGATAACATAAGGCGAATAGAAGCTGGAAAAAAAATATGACATAACAAACTCGTAGAAGACACTGCAAATAACAACTTCGACCACGTGGGAACATTAAAATACATGAACCTTTTACTACACATAGATATACACCTTCAAAGTGTCAAATACATCATAAATGAATAGTTCATGAACATAAATGTCTTTCTTCTTTTCTGTTCTTTCGTTTTTCTTCAAATTGTGAGAGAGAGAGGGGGTATATAAAATTGGGTATAAGGAGAAACGGTCTCAAAGTTTACTTATCTTTTTTCTTTGATGGAGTTCCTGCAACGAATGGACCTGTTGCTACAGCGGTGGAAGTGGAAAATAGAGGAAGAATCTCCAGTGGAGCTCTTTTTTATAATGGACACCACGTGACCCCAAGAGGCTGCTGCTGTTCCGTGAAACAGGATCACCAGTGCCTTAACAAAATTTCTACATAACACTACTAAACTACAAAAAGATTACATATTTAAAATGTCTTTCTTTTTATGGTTGGAAACAGTCGGTTTCTCTGAGCCTGGAAAAAGTCTCAAATGTCTGCGAGGCCCATCCATGTTGTTGCTATTTGACGTCTGTTGAGTCACACTGGAGGATGTATGTTGCCGCTGCGAAGAAATTGGGTAAAAGAGAGAGAGTGTGTGTGTTTGAAGACGACGTATTTATAGAAAATACGCGTCTTGGAAGTGGCTCCAAACGCAAGACGAAATTTACGCGCGGACGTAGTTTTACGCAGGTCACGTGGTTCTCCTGGCCAATGGTTTCCCGAGACTGAATATGTGTGCGTCCGCCATTTTTGTTGTGGGAACAAGTGGCATACCGTCCAAATTAAATTATAGGAGTGTAAAGTCCTATAGGGTGTATTCTAAACTGGATCAAATTGAGATTATTTTATTTGGTCATCACAGCTCAATCTAACATCATTTTCTGTTGAGTTTCCATAAAAATAACCCTAACTCTAACACTGTCTCATCCTAATGCTAACTAAAAAATAATTATTATTATCAAATTGAATTAGTTATCTCAAAATCTCATCAAATAATTTTTCCATCCTGTTAATATAGTTTTTCTGATGAATTCTTGTGTATACTTAGATTTAAAAAATGATTTAAAATTGTTCGCGCCAATTCTCAATTTATATTGTACATTATAGGATACAAATTTTTCTAGCTTTAAAATAAGCAATAAAAACATACTTAAGAACATTCTAGAAATTTAGGATCAAAACCCGCATTAGCATTTAAATTACATTTTTATATTTTTCAACCAACCAGCTAAAAACATGGAATAGAACATTCTAGAAAATTAAGATCGGAAGTGAACTTGTGGGGTTTGAAGGTTTTTAGGTAGTCAGGTGCTAAGGGCAAAGCTGTGTTGCCGTAAGATATCTGACTCCATATTTTGGTTATATTATTTTACCCCACGTTGACTGGCCGGCGGAATGCCTTGCCCAAAGAAAGTCCAAAAGAAATATGCAAAAGGAAAAGATAAAAAACAGATAAGAGACGAAAACATTTCTTTCATACTTTCCTTTATTTACTTGGTGAATGGACAAACCAACGCTACGTCCCAAAACATAGCGTGGTGTCCAGAACACCAGACAGTAAAATCGGTGTTGTCGGTTCGACGTCACTACCCGAAAAGAGAGGTCGGTTCACAGAAAACCTGAGTAATTTATCTCTCTTCACCGGCTCCAAATTCGCCACTCCAAAATCCTTCTAATTTTGGCGCGACCGCTTCCCATTGGCTACTTTACATTTTATTATTCTTCTTTTTTCTGATTTTAACCGTATGGATGCGTGGAGCCTTATGCGTGGCGACGCGTTTATACATTTTGTATCTGGCAGCCGACGAGTCAATATCCGGTTGGGAGTTTTTACTGTTAATTCCTAAATCCCCACAAACTAACAGAAAATATTTAGGCTCGAAAATAAAATAGTAAAATACAAATCTGATTGGTCAATAAATGTCTACGCGCCATGATTTTAGGGCGATTCTTTGATCCACCTGTAGGATATAAATAACACAGAGTTAGGAAGCCAGACACACAAGACACAAGCTTACACACAAACGACGACACAGACGAACACAAGCCACTAAGCCAGTAGCCGATACTATGTCCAACCAATTCCTTTCCTTCCTCAACTAAAGTTCATGACCTCTTTTCAAATGGCCGAGAATTATATTCAAAAGGAAAATCCGACAAACTTTCTTTCATCAACGAGACACGCTGTCGCCACAATCATAAAACCCGCTATAAACTTAATGTAAGTAAGAACGACTTATTTACGGACTCTGATAACATGAACGTACACACATCTTTCAACAAATTTATTCTCTTCTTCAAACTTTATTTTCCAAAAGGCCATTTACACATCATGTATTTTGTTTTTCATATTCTGTTATATGCATATCAAATTGTGTTATTTAATGTTCGTTGTGTTCTATTCCATTTCTTTTACGCGATTGTAAAGTTTTGTGTTGTGTTTGTGGTGGGAATAATTTAGAGAGCAAACTACTGAAATAACCAAATTACATACTCCCCCCCACAACATAATCTGTTTCCTTGAAATCAACTATATTAGGAATGACGTTAGCTTGCAAGTATCTTTTGAAAAAGTTGATATAGTAGCTCTGAAAATGTCTTCACATGCAATTAATTTATGTATTAATTACTTCCAAGTGACTCATTTTCAGAATACTTTCTAATATTAACTTAAGAGTTACATCTTTCACTTTAGTAGAGTCATAATAATGTCATCTATTTTCCAAAAGTAGCAATCAATAGTGAAATAAAGCTGGAGATGCCCTTCGTTTTATTAGTAGCTTAAAAATTGTCTCTAACTTAAGAAAAGCAACAAGTGAAGCAAATGTTAGAAAAGACGCGTTCTGCGCATGCGCTATTGATTTGCCCTTTTTGTTGCTTCTTCTTCATTTGGATTGTCGTCATCAGTCGACATAGCAGCCGCCTCCTTCGCTTTTCTCATCAAAATCAACACACACACATACACACTCTGCTTGCATTGCACCTTCACAAACACCTTGCCGTCGCTGTTGCATCGTCGTCTCTCATACTAAACAACAACAATGTCTAAAAACAGAATGCAGTCGACCCTGGTGTTGGCCCCGGTGGTTACCTTCATGAAGACCCTACTAATGGTTTTCAACTTTGTCTTCTGGGTAAGTAAAACAACCAAACAAACTAATATGATCAATGACAAAAAATCGATTATTCATTGAAAAAGTCTTTTGACGAGCACTGACATAAACCTTCCTAAGATGTTTTCATTTCTAGTGATGATTTTACAAACATTTTTCTTTTCCAATTAATCTGTAAAAACACAAATCAAGAACACTTAGAAAAAAAGAACAATTCAATAAAAACATTAAATATCATGTACGCAGTTCTTGAAAAAAAATATGTATATGTATAAACAGCGACTCCTAACTCGACAGATGGTTTGTTTAATGCTAGTTAGGGAAGAAGAAAAATCATGAAGTAACATTAACATAAATGATGGTATGACTGTTTGCTTTTAAAGATCAGCCCCTTTTTAAATATACACTTTTCCCCGTATTTAATTACAGTTTTTAATCATGAATCTAATTATGGCACTTAAAGCATCTGTCTGTCACGTCAAAGAAATTACGTGTCTGTGTTTTAATCAACATAAGAAATGTAATTTAAAAAGATGAATTCAAAAAAAATTGTTTTACAATTTTTTTTTTTCTTCGCATGAAAATCTTAGGTTTAAATTTTTTTTTTTTTTTTTTTTACCTTAGTGGTTTTTTTTTTTTTTTTTTTTTTTTTAAATTTAAGATGTAAAAGTTGTCCCCTGAAAAAAAAGGGACCATTTTGACACAATTCACTTCATCAACAACACTATACAACCTTAAATTTATTTCTAGAAAATCAAATGAAGTAACGTGTAAAGTCTTTTTGTTTTTTCATTAGAAAGGCATGAACACATCTTTTCTGTTGATGACTCATTTATGTTTGTTTCTTAAATCTATATTTAGTTCCTATCATAGATTCCACCTTTTAAACATAATTTATGAATCACTTTGATAAATTGTCAACAGCCGTCCACAATTTGATCTTTTTATTTCTGAAAACAACCTCGCTGACCCAGCAAATAGCAAACACTAAGAAATGAAAATTAGGCCCGTTTTCTTTTTTTTTTCTTTTTTTTTTCTTTCAATGCCTAATCGACACCCACCTAAAAAAAAAAAAAAAAAAAAAAAAAAAAAAAAGAATTCGTCGTTTATTAATTTTTACTTCCGTTATTTTCTGAAAACTGAAATCTTTTTAAATTACTTATTTTGTTTTTTCTTTTTCCTTTAGTTTTTCTTTCTTTTTTTTTCTTTTTGAATAATTAAAAATTTGTTTTAATCTATTTTAAGACTAGCCTTCTTTTTCATTTCTGGCATATTCTTTCTCCGCTTCAATATTTTTTGGTAATTAAAAAAAAAAGAAAGAAAAGAAAAAAGATTCATGAGATTTTTGGAAAATTCTAAACCATATTTTTTCTCTCAGTCATTGGGTTTGTTCTAAAAACGAAAATAAAAACCCTGCGTAATAAATCCAAATTATTGATCAAAATATGGTAAATTCAAAATAATGATATGGTCGCTTTATTTATTATTATTGAGACTGTCATTATGTCTAAAAGAAATTTATTTTCGTGTCTGAAAAAAAAGAGACATGAATAATTGAATGTTTTTCAATCATCGATAAATGAGAATTTAAGAAAAAAAATGAAAACTACAAAGTTGGTTACAAAATATTGCCTTTTGTGACGTTGTGACGACCTTGGCGATCTCTTTTATTTTATTTTCTTTTTTTAAATATTTTAATTTCCTAAATTGAAGAAAAAACTGAAGGATAAAAACAGTAAACTCTCTAATTTCAAATAGGATTGTCAATCAAAGAATTAAAAAAAATTGCTTTTCGTTTATCTGATTTTTTGAGTTCAACCTCCCAAGTAAAAAAAAATAAGTAAAAAAATATATTGTAATTGACTTGATTTTAACATCTAAAATTAAAGTTTCACATGCACTAAAAAATCTGAACAAATTTTTTTTTTTTTTAGGTGCGACAAAAAAATGAAAACAATCAAAAGTTGTCATCATTATTTTTATTTTCTTCTAATTGTCAAATTATGTTTTTTTAACGTCGATATTTCGTTTATTAAATTGCTCTATTATTAAAACTGGTCTTATCTACGCCCGAGTCAAAAACATTCTTTTGTATGAGATCGTAGACGTTCTATAAGAAGATAAGAACCAACTTTTTTCTCTAATTTTCTTTGGTGTATTTTTATAGATTAAAGTTAAATTTGATGTTAGATGTGACAATTCTCGTTTCTATTTTGATTAAAAATAAATAAAAAAACATTAATTCTAGATTTTTTATTAGAAATTCTCAAAATTTATTCAACATTTTAATCTTTATTCATTCAATATCAAAAAACTCTACTGGTTGAGAGTAAAAAAAATCAGAAATTGTTCTTTGATTTTTATCAATGAATTTTAAATACTTTTTTCTTCATAAAAGCTTTTAAAATTGCAGTTTTTATTGGAAGTGGCCAATACTTATATCAGATTATTTGGTAACTACATTTCTGTAGAATAAGATTATTTCAAACGTTACTTATTCAATTTCCAGTATCAGTGTTTTCTCAAAAATCCATAACTAGATTTTCCCAATTCAGCCTTAAAACTTAACCCTTTTCTAGATTGCTTGTATATAAAGCAGCTTTAGTTATATATTTAGAAATAATTTCATCATTTCACATAATCTTTAGATAACTAAAAAAAAAAAAAAAATATTCACGTTTTCTTGAAGAAGGAAATTACCTATATTTTCTTTATCTTTGTTGCTTGTTCAGATATTTTATGCTTAATGAAAAATGGCTTATTTGCTAAGACACGAAAATAATTTGTACTACAGCTGAAATTTAGCAGTTTGTAGATGGTATTTATTTTTTGATTTAGATAAAAGTAAATAACTTTTTCCTTTTTGACTGAAGCGAAAATTTGGAAATATTATCATTTAACTCATTGAGAGTTTTTCATATCAACGTTAGCTGGTGGTTTTCCACTGGAGTCTGAGTGACAGCAAGTATCCTCAAATGTCCAGGACTCTTCTTAGTATTCTGGCTAATCTCAACACTGCTGTTTGTTTGGATGGTCTCTACTCGTCCTCTTAATTCCAAGTCCTCCGGTACCAATCCTTTGGTGACTACTGAGCCTGGCAATTACAATGGGTATAACCGTCACTTTCATGTTCCATAGTTTTTTCAGTTTTCAAGCAAGGTCTAGGTACTTATCTCTCTTTTCGCTTTCCTGCTTTTCCCTGTTGTTAGCTGGAATGGCAAAGTCTACTCCTCGGCACTTTTTTTTTTTTTTTTTTGACTATCACTAGGTCTGGTCGTTTGGCCGAAATTAGATGGAATCCCAAAGAATTTTCTGTGTCTCATTTTCTAGGATGGGTCCTGGATTGTGCATATACCATTTGTTCGTATAGAAAATTTAAACTTCTTGCACAATTCCCAGATGATCATCTTCCCCACCCATTCATATATATTATTTAGAACCATACCCAAGAGTTTGGGGGAAAGATTGGAGAAATTAGAAAACACTGGAAGACTTGAGACCATCTAGGCCACAGCATTGTGAAGATTGATTAGAATACTTAGAAGAGTTCTGAAGATCTGAGGAGATTTGCTGTCACTTCAGACTTCAGTTAAAACTGGCCTGAAAAACTAACAAGGAGTGAGATAATAATAACCTTTGGTAAAAATGAAAAGGTTGAAAAAAAATTTTTTTACACTAAAATAAATTTCGCAAATCCTTAATTTAAAACTGTAGGTTTGTCAAATGTTAGTTTTAAACAATTCTTTACGATGTGTTTTTTTTTTTTTTTTTTTTTTTTTTTTTTAATGACTCATGAAACATTATTTCAGATTTCTGAGAGTGCAAGTGATTTGAGAAGTATATCCAACCATGAATAATAGTCGGTCTTGTTGATAACCAGTTCTCCCAGGGCATTTGCAATTCATGTTTTGAGGTGCTTTTGTATATTTAATGATGTATTTCCGGGATAGCTAGACCAAAGTTTCCTGTTATCACACAAAATCTTAATGCCAAATCAGTCTAGTTAAATGTCATATCTATTTTAGACTTGTATTACTTTTAAGATTTATATCCTATTTTAGTACCTGTATTAGAGTTTTATTTTTCTCATGATTTAATGCTAAACAGTAATTTTACTTTCTTTTTTTCTGTCTTGGTAATGTCTGAAGGTTTTTGATTAATAGTTCTCTTATGGCAAAATTCTAACAAAGCATACAGTAATGTCATGAAGCATTATTAATTTTCAACTGTTATTTTTTTGTGTTAATTTCAGTTGCTTTTTATCACATCTCAAACCATCAGTCTACAGCCATTTGTATACAATGAGAATCAAAAATAAAGAATAACAACTGTAGAATGATGATCAAAGAACTATGGGGAAAAAGAAACTGAAATTAATATGAAAGAATCTTGTAAGAAAAAAAAAACAGTGTCCTCTACATTGTAATGCTTAAAAAACTGGATGTCTTTTACATGTCAACTCAGTTTAAAGGTCAAGTGCATATTAAGTCAGCTTTTATTTACTTATATGTAATGAAACTCTGCTTAAATTTATAAGCATCCTATCAGACATCTGAAGTATGGATGATCAAAAGATGAAACCTGATATTTACTATGTAAAAGTATTTTTCCAATATTAAAACACTTTTTGTATGATGAGCAGCAGTCTAGTTAATTATAATACAGCAATGCTACTACACTGGATTTTGATTGTATACTGCGTTGCAGTGTCGAAGCAGTATGTCATCGAATTGTCTGGTCTTCCATACTTCCGGGGGAATTTCGTCCAGCCCTGCAGCTTTCCTATTTTTAATTTTTCTGAGAACCGAGTCGAGTTCTTCTTGTGTGAACGGTCCTAGTTTAATGTCTAATTGTTTGCTAATTATTCTGGTGAATCCGATAGATGGATGAAAGGATGCATACTCCTCTTCCCTAAAAAGGGGGACCTCAGATTAGCCAAAAACTACCGAGGCATAACACTTACATCCATAGCAGCCAAAATTTACAATGCCCTACTACGAAACCGCATAGAACCCGAAATCGACAACATACTTAGAAAAAACCAAAATGGCTTCCGAAGAAATAGATCCACGACCTCACAAATATTAACCATCCGTAGAATCCTTGAAGGTGTACGGGCAAAAAACCTACAAGCGACATTAATTTTTGTTGACTTTACCAAGGCTTTCGATTCCATTCACAGAGGAAAGATGGAACAAATCCTACTAGCGTACGGCATACCTAAAGAAACCGTAGCGGCAATAACGATTCTCTATAGAAACACTAAAGTAAAAGTACGATCACCAGATGGAGACACAGAATACTTCAACATTGTAGCAGGAGTACTACAAGGGGACACGCTGGCTCCGTACCTCTTTATCATCTGTCTAGACTACGTACTTAGAACATCGATTGACAAAATCAAAGAGAATGGCTTCAAACTGACGAAGAAAAGAAGCAGAAGGTACCCCGCAACAACAATTACCGACGCCAACTATGCCGATGACATAGCGATACTGGCAAATACACCTGACCAAGCCGAAACACTACTGCATAGTTTGGAATGAGCAGCAGCAAACATAGGCCTCTATGTTAATGCACACAAAACGGAATATATGTGCTATAACCAAACGGGGGACATCTCCACTCTAGAAGGAACCCCTCTTAAACTAGTAGACAAATTCACTTACCTAGGAAGCAGCGTCGAATCAACCGAAAAGGACATCAAAACGAGGTTAGCGAAAGCATGGACAGCTATCAATAGGTTATCGATTATTTGGAAATCAGACCTAACCGATAAAATGAAACGCAGTTTCTTCCAGGCAGCAGTCACATCGATACTGCTATATAGCTGCACTACATGGACTCTAACAAAACGGCTGGAGAAGAAGCTAGACGGCAATTACACAAGAACGCTACGTGCAATCTTAAACAAGTCCTGGTGGCAACACCCCACAAGACACCAACTGTACGGCCACCTACCCCCTATCACGAAAACTATTCAAGTTAGACGAGCCAGACATGCAGGACACTGCTGGAGAAGCAGGGACGAACTCATAAGTGATGTACTCTTATGGACCCCCACACATGGCCGTGCAAAAGCAGGACGACCAGCACGAACATACATTCAGCAGCTATGTGAGGATACGGGATGTTGTCCTAAAGACCTACCTAGGGCAATGAATGATAGGGAGGAGTGGCGAGAAAGGGTCAGGGATATCCGTGCTACCAGCGCGATATGATGATGATGACTACACTGGATATTTTCTACAGATATTTCTTTGAAGATGAACCTTTTCACTGTTTTGAATAGAAAAAGTGATTTTGTACTGATGTCTTTTCCTTTGAGTTAAACTTCTTGACATTGTAATTTTTATCCTGATGACAGTATCATAATTCATACCTCATTGTTTCTGAATATTGATGGTGAGTTTTATACTTTTAATGAATTGAAAAATGTAAATTAATAATTTTTGTTTTATCAAAAACTGAGAATCACAGGCTTCAGAAAGGACAGGATTTTAGTATGCAACAGTATAAACAAGTAGAAACAGTGTTAGCTGAATGATGGTTTGTTGAAAGAGAAACAATTGATTTGAGTTGAAAAAGTCTAGATTGATAGCAAAGATTAATCTATAAAAGAATTAATTCAGGGTTGTAAAGAGTCTTCTACCTTAACCAATATAGAATTGATATGTAGTGAAAATACTACAGTTAGTAATCAATTTATTGTCACGTTTAAGGAAACAGGTGGTTATATTTTCATGATTAACTGAATATGTTGGAATAAATGTTTAGTTTATCTTTACTAAATATGTTGATTTTTGGGTGTTATTTTTATCTGGCTAAATCATTCTGGTTTTAGGCATTGCCACTTAAATTATTTTTCTAATTGTTGTTTGTTAGTTTTTTTGTTTGTTTCTTTCTTTTTTTTTCTTTTTTCTTTTTTTTTTTTATTTGCTTTAGGAAATAGACCACTAAAATGAACAACAGCTTAGAGATTTCTGGCAGTAAAAAGTTGATTACTCACAGATGAAAATGTTATTAATATTCTTTGACTTTGTTATCTGCTCAGAAATCAATACAACTCTAAGATACTGGAGACTGCTTTGTATACTGTATACTTTTTCATCCAAAATTACATCTATTTTTCTTATTTTTTGTCTTATCTGGCAACCTTTCATTTCAAATGAAAAGTACTGCACTTGGACAAAAGAACTAGGGTTTTTTTGTTTTTTGTTTTTTTTTAATTTGTCTGAAATTGGGAGTGCACAATATATATAGCAGTCTGGTAATTTTCTATTCTTTTGATTTAAAAAATAAAAATTTTATGCCAATCAGTCTCAATTAAATTTCATTGAAGATCATATCATAAAAAACCCAGTGTACATCCCAGATGAATTAACATTGTTGTACTGAAAACTGATTTTCTGTTATTAACAAAATATCCAAAGTTGAACATTCTCATTGGAAAAGGTAAATAATAAAACACTGGTGCAATGACAATTTCTGCTCTCTTACAGTATTTGTTTACTGTAAACAAATAGTTTTTTACTTCTAGCTTTTAAAGCAATTTTGTCATGTCCAATCCTACAAGTTGCCATCACTGAAGTGTTAAAAACATAATGAACTTTTTATTAATAATCCATATGAACTAGTTTTAGTGAAGGTCTTTGCATCAAAATAGAGTATCTGTAGTGTCAGTTGGTAACTGAAGTGTAACTTAAATGTAGCATAGGCAAAAGATGAATTCCTAATAGGTAATGATTTACAAGTTTAATGTGTTATTCATTCTAGTGCATTGTTAGTTGCATTTTTTTGTACCTTATAGAAAGAGATGGTTGGCTATGTAAGCATAATAAATATAAAGCACTCATACTGAAACTAATAAGCTGGTGGTAAATTCAATTGATTTTCATTCCAGGTGTTATATGATCACAACATGGAAAGGAATGTAAGAATTTATTTATTCTTATTAAATACTGTTCATAGTTGTCCCTTTAAATCAATATTGAATTTTTCCAATTGATTGTGTAGCATTGATAAAACAAAATGTTTCTGCCCAATTAAAATTTGTTATGGGTTATAAAAGATAAACAAACTTTGAAAATAAGTGTCTACAAATATTGTATAACTCAAAGGGATCTGAACAAACAACCAACTGGAAATCTGGAAAAATAATCAGGTTAACTTCCAAACAACTCTGACACACACCTCTCTCACCTCTTCAAAGTTAGCACCCACAACCTTATCAGATATTGAAGTCACTGTTGCTTATGTTACATAAAACCAAATCTAACTTTAATAATATTCTAAATCACTTGGTTTTAAAGATCTTCAAATTTTTCATGTGAGTGAAACTAGCTAAAAATGTTGCAAAAGTCAATTTGAGTTGTGTAGGAATGAATTTTTTCTCAACTGAGAAAATTGTGATGATTTTATAGTATTGTACAAAAAGAATTTCCAAGTAGATATCAAAAGAAATTATTTTTCAAAAAGTTCAATTAAAACTTTTGTATAATATATTGTCATTTTTTTATATGCATTCTTCTCAATAGTTATAACCTTCAAAGTTATATATGAAAGGATTTCTAAAAACTAATTCTCATTTCTTTGTTATTTGAAATTATTTCAATATTTATAAGTTTTTTTTCACAAAAGTTATTCTTTTTATATATATATTTGTTGTCTATAGACATAGATGTTGCTATGATAAAAACTCATTTTCTCCTGAGCATGTCTTCCTATTTTATCATGTCACTTTATTTTGCTCTAATTGTTCAGTCAATCATAGACTAGAAAATAAGATTAATTTTTTTTTTTTTTTTAATTTTTAGCAATCACAAACCAAAAATGTCATTAGAATTACAAAGCTTACTCTTTTTGAATGTAACTTAATATTAAACTTATAATTAAAAAGCATTTCATTTCATACAATGTATGTGCAGATTAAATCTTGACTTGAATATGTGTTTGAAATACATTAAAATGTTATCACTTCATTATCATCATCAAGGCATGATAACAGCATGCATTCCCTTGGATCTCTCTTGTCATCTGTCTGTCCCTATTAGCTACTACTCTTGGAAAGTCCTTTAAACATCACTCAATGTCTGCACAGAGCAGTTTTTGTTGAGCAGCCAACACTGGTGTGTCCATGTGTAGGAGTCCATAAGAGAACATCATTTATGAGTTCATCTTTACTTCTTCAGCAGTTGGCAACATGTCTTGCTCATCTTTCTTGGATGGTTTGTATGATGGGAGGTAAATGGTTGTACAGTTGCAGTTTTGTGGAGTATTGTTTCCAGGATTTGTTCAAAACAGCACACAGCATTCTTGTGTAGTTCCCATCTAATTTTTTTCTCCAGACATTTTGTTAAAGTCCAAGTAGTGCAAACATACAATAGTACTGACTGTTACAGCTTGAAAGAATTCCCATTTTATTTCATCAAAGAGATCAGTTTTTTATTTGATCAATAACCTTTTTTTATGTGTATGTTGACATCACTTTCTGTATATGAAATATTGCTACCAAGGTATGTGAAATGATCTACTAATTTCAGAAGCTTGCCATTTAATTAAAAAATGGCACCATCTTGATTAAAACACTTGAATTCTGTTTTATCCGAGTTCACATAGAAACCAATGTCTCTTGCTACCTGTTCCTGGCTATGCAGCAGTGATTGAGCGGGTGTATTAGCAAGAAGTGCTAGATCATCTGTGTAATCTGCAGCAGTAATAGTTTCTGCAGGATATTATCTGCTTCTTGCCTTTTTTATTTTGTAATCACCTTTTAACAATTACTGGATGTATTTATTTACAAAAAGATTGATTAGACTGTATAATATTTTGTTTGATATCTTCTTTGATTATACGTTATTTCTCACTCAAGTTAATTTTCTTTTCATTGTGAAAATTCTTTTTGCTTCAGTTTTTACTATTGAACCTTGAAAAAAAAAAGCCTTGAAAGAAAAATGGCTGCAAATTTTGTCTTCTATAAATATTATAAATGCAGTCATATGTTCTACTGATGAACCGAGATTAATACAATTATCACCTTTCCCCAAACTTCCTCTTGCTTGGACTATTTTTATCTAGTTGATCCTTTGAGACAAAAGACCTCTGCTGTGATAAATTTGTTTAGCCTTCAGGGTTGTTTGAAATAAAATAAAAAAAAGGCTTGCCATTTAATGTACATTTTGGAAGTTGAATTTGTGCCATGAACTATTTTGGGTAACCTTGCCTAACACCTGTTACTGTCAATGTACTCTGCTGGGGATACAATATTTCCAAATCTTGTAAGGCATTTCATTAACTGTTCATGTATCATAAAATCACATTCATTCTTTTATAAGACTAAACTTTTGACTGTTGATGATATAAGAAGTCCTAACAGAAATGATATAAATTAGCTCTGTTTAATTTGCATGTCATTTGCAATACAGTTTGGTTACTTAAATCTGTAGGAAGTTTTCTTGTGGAAATTATCCTAACATTCAGATAAATGTCAAACAATATTCACATTTTGTGCACACAATGAATGTTGTAGTTTCTATCTTGCTAGTTATAACTGTCTCTTATGAACTTAAGGGTGGTTGTCTAAGTAAATTTATTCATTTCTTGAGCAGCATGTACTGAATGGTCATATTAAAAATTATTGGCAGCTTTTTACTTTTGCTGTTTCATGCTTTTCTATTACTAAATCACTGTTGACCCATTCCATGTCATGTGTGTTACAGTTCAGAAGGGTTTTCAGCGATAAAATTTATTTAAAATCGACCTTATAATACTTTACTCTCTTTTCTTTTTGGCTTGTGTAGTCTTAAGGCATTACTCTTTCATGTAATACATTAAAAAAAAAACATACCTCGGACCATTTTTTAATAATAGCATCAGTATTGTTTCTAGCGTCACGTGCATTACATTCAGATGTGAAGGACATTTTAAACATTTTTAAACAATGTATAAACTCTGCAAATTGTGCCTTTATTTTTTTTATAAAAATGGGTTTTTCTAAATTTTTATGGAGTCTTCTAATTATTACAATAGTCCTTTTGTAAATTTTTATTCATTGAACCCCTGAGAATTAAGATATTTGTTGTCGCGTATGTTACACCTTAGCATCACGTGTTACCCATGCGAAATCTCACTGATTTCCAAAGCTTCGTGAAGTGGGAAAATACTCAAATTTGGCAACCAATCAGAATAAAGAATTTTCTTAATCTTAGTTTTTGTTCTGAGAGAATTGGTCATTTGGTTTGGACAGCACTGTCCCTTAAAGTTCAGGCTCCATAGCATAAACAATTTTCATTGAAAAGATTTCAAACCTGCACAGGTTAGTGTAAAAACCTTTTTTTTTTTCTTTTTTTTTTTCTTTTTTTTTTTTTTTTTCATATATGTATCATAAAAATATATAAAGTAGTTTTTTTGAAAACTGTTTGAATGCACACACACATATATAAGAATTTTGGAGTAGAAATTTTTCAGACAGCGTTCATTTTTTTTAAGCAGCAGCAATAACCCACAAGGCCAGTTTAGTTTTCCATATGGCTGATAAAGAAAATTATTTTCTCAACCCTTGAATATTTTAACTTGTGATGAGAAGAAAAATTAAATATTCAAATTATTTGTTTATTTTGTTGTCAATGGAACTTTTTTGTTTTATCTTCGATAATTTATTTTTAACATTTAGACAAGGACCTATTTGAAATAAAAACATTTCATATCAACAAAGCTGAAAACTACTAGTTGCTAAATGCTGCTGTTTGCTGTTTGAAGTTATCGGCAAATAAAACACTTTTTTGTTTTAAGTTGTTCTATCACCTCCTACCTCACACTCACATTTTTCTTTCAGTAACAACGTCTTAAGTTTAAAAAAGTGTGATGTGTTTCAAGGAAAAAATAAACTAAAAATATTAGATGCAACATTTCATACTATTTTTGTTTCAATGAAATGAATTTTCTAAAACAATTTTTAATTTTTTCGTAAACATACACCTACACTTAGTGTTAGGGTAAAAAAAAAAAAGAAAATGGGTGCGTTCATTTTTATTAAACTTCGAAAGTAAAACAATTCTTTTTATTGTGAAATATTTTTCTATTTTTCTTTTTACACCTTGCTCCATATCAATACTTACTTAGTTGCTTTACTTGACTCAAAAATTTAGATAAAGAAATTAATTAGCATAATTATAAAAATCGCATTTGTTACAATTAAAGAAGATGATAAAAATATTTAGTAATAAAATAAATTACTTGTTTATCATTTTTATGAATCATTAGATTTTTGTATCAAAACTTTTTATTGATATCAGAGGGTTAGACATTTTTATTTCTAAGTAATTGTAAGTGATAAATAGAATGTTAAGTGACTAGCTTTTTAGTTAGAATAGAAAGTCTGACTTTATAGCTACTTTTTTCCATATCCAAAAAATGGTCTGTTAATTCAGTTTTCAGATGGAAAATGTGAAAAAAACAACTGCTGAAAGAATGAGAGCTCTAAGGAAATGAAGGAAAGAAGTGGATACATCTTTTCAAGAACAAGAAAATGCTAGGATTTCAGCCCTTCGAAAAAGTCAGCGAGAAACAATAAATATAGATCAACTTAAAGAACACAGTAAAAAAAATTGCTGAATGTCCGTCTCTTTCTATTACATAAAAAGCTAAGACAGCAAGAAATCATTGAGTCACTCCCTGTGAAATCAGGCAAAGGGTTCAAGATGCTTCAATCATTGGGAAAAGCAATCCGAAAATTAGATAATAACTTACCTAAGTCACCTACAAAACAAAGGGCCATTGTTAATGGTTTAGGCAAGCGAGTAGGACTGGAATTGAGTCCAAAAATCACACATTACCATGGACAAAGGATAAACCAAAGATTTACAGAAGAGAACAAAAAGTTGATAACAGACTTTTATGTAAATACAGATGTTGTGTATACAAAGCCGGAATGCATGATGAAATGACAGTTTGGGAAAATGGGATCAAATCAAAACACAGGAAATATTATTTAATCATGTTTTTAAAGGAAGTTTATGAGCTTTCTAAACAGTCCTACCTTGACATTATTGTAGGGTTCAGTAAATTTGCATCTCTGAGGCCAGCAAATGTGTTGTTGCTTAAAGATCAGCATCCAGATATATGCAAATGTGAAATTCATGAAAATTTTCTTAAAATTAAAGATCTATGAATTACCTATGATGAACACTTTTGGCCTAGCATTCTTTGCGATGACAGTCTTGGTTTGACTTCTCCTTGTTGGAGAGGTATTTGTGTTAATTGCCAATTGAAGAATAAGTTCACAATAGAGAAAAGCGATGCTGACACAGTTTTTTGGAAAGAATGGATAAAAACTGAAACTGGGCATCTGCGAATAGACCAAAAACAAGGGTGCAAAGGGGAATTAAAAGAAGATATTTTCAGCAAATTTTCTTTTTTCAAAGAACATGTGAGAATTAAATGGATTCAGTCTACAGCATTTATGGAGGACAAAAAGAGGAGTGATTGCCATGTTTTATAGTGTGACTTCGCGATGGCATACAGTTGTGATTATCAAAATGAAGTCCAAAGTGCTTTGTGGTCTCGGAAATGCATTAATTTATTTATTGCTGCTCTGTATAATAAGAGCCAAGTTTGCCGACCATTCTTGATAATCACTGATAGCCAAGACAAAGGAAAAAAATCTGTCTTTACCTTTATAAATGCTTTGACAGACTACATTCAATTTGAAAAAGGGGACATGCTCATAATCTACACAGATGGGCCATCATCAGAGTTTAAAAATAGATACATTGTGAAACTGGTATCTATGTTATCAAAAAAAATTCCAGTGCAAAGTTTCCTAGAAATATTTTGCTACATCACATGGAAAAGGTGTTGTTGATGGAATTGGTAGCTCAGCCAAATCTCTTGTGAGAAAAAGAGTCATGAATCAAGGTAAAAATGCTGTGATTGTACAAAACTCTGCTGATTTTTACAAAGTAGCAAAAGATGATGTGAAGGGAGTAATTGTTCTTCATATAAGTGAAGGATAAATTTCAGAGTTGATAAAAGAAAAGAAACCTTGGGAAAATATTAAAGATGCCTCCAGCATCAGTAAGTTGCATGTTATTAGTTGTTGTGATGGTTCGACTATAGAAATGTTCAAGACAAGTTTAAGTAAGGATCCATCATCAACTATTGTATATGAAGATGAGGATGTGGACAGAAGCGAGAAACTCAATGTAGGTGATTGGGCCTTAGTCTCCTATGATGGGGAAAAATTCCCTGGTGAAGTTGTGTCAATTATAGATACTGATATAGAAGTATCAGTAATGAAGTATTCCAGAAAAGGCAAATGGTACTGGCCAGATAAAGCTGATATAATTGCATATCGGCCCGAGCATGTGATCGGAAAACTGAGTCCACCAGTTCCAGTAGGAATGGTAGATATTGGGAGAAATCAGGATGTGCTTTATCATTTTCAAACTGAAATTTTTCAATAAATAAATCTATTTTATAGCATTGTATGAGTATGTTATTTATTATGTTGAAATCCATTGATCATTGAAGGTTTTTGAAGTGATATTTTGGCATGTGACGTCATGTGTGTCACACAAATTCAAAGTGTTCTTTCAAGAAGAAAAAAATAGCTAGATTTTTTTATTTTTTTTTTTTTTTTTGCTGTTATTTTGTTTGCAGTAATATACTAGCTTATAAACAGAAAGGATTTTTTCCTCAGAGGTTTTATTGAAGAATAAAAAAAAAAATGTTAAGTGTCATATGTATTACATGGACACAGGGCTAACTTTATGAAATTTTCATGGAAAAATGATTTACAACAGAAACTCAGGACCTCAATTATTTTTAAATCTATATATGTATCAATTATGAAAAATATAATTAAATATAATTCTATGTTATTTATTAGTAAAAATGAATGGCTGAAAAATAGACAATTCTTTCATTTTCTGACTTCAATAAATAGCCGCTGTTTATAGCCTCAGTACAGACAACACAAAAGATCAGAATTGGAAGTTTGTTTTTTTTTGTTTTTTTGTAGTTTAGGGTGTTGTCTTTCAGAAAAAACATAACAGTGCTAGAAAATATTGCATTTAAAATTCTCTGATTTTTGGATCACTTTCCATGGATTTATCTATATTTTAACTTCATGTTTCTCTTTTGAAGAGAATAGCAAACATTTTTTTTTGTGGAACAATAAAAAGAAGCAGATAATTATTTAAGAAAAAATTTAGCTGTTGTTGATTTAATAAGTATACTTTACAATAATTTAGAAATATATTTGTGTACTGAACATGTGTTTTTTATTTAATCTGTCTACTTACTTTTCTTTTGGGTAGGGGACTTCTGCTGGGATAAATTTATCTAGCCTTCAGATTTGTTTGAAACAAAAAAGGGCTTGCTTTTAAGATTATATATCTTATAGATTATTTTTTATTGAACATATACTTTTCAAGTTGATTTTTGAAATTTTGATGCCAACTTTAAATTTATAAATTAAAAATATAAAAAAGCTATCTAGCAAAGTTTGCTTAATTCCTTTAACTTTGATTCAACTTTAATGCTTGATATCAAAGCTACAAATGATTGTTAACTCTTTTGCAGTCAGTGACAAGTAATAACTCAATGTAAGGCATTTTCTTATTGGATGCTTGTTGATCAATGTATAGAAAATAATTTGTCCACCCGACAAGGATGTGGAAGTATCAAACAAAAAGAGTCAAAATTGTTATGTTTATTAAATGTATCCCTAATGGCTTCCTATGATGATTTTAATCAAGTTTTTCAACAAAAGTTATTTTAAAAAATTGATATTTGAGTTGTACAGTGTGTTTCAGAAAAGTTGATATCATTTTGTAAATTGACTAACTCCAAATTCTATGTTTAATCTTCAAATGCCTTTTCTTTTCCATAGAATAAATTTCTATACCTGAAAAGAAAAAACAAAACATTGAATGTAAAACTTTGAGTTGTTTATGCAAATACAGTTAATATTTGAGATCATTTGAATGAGAATTGGTGAAGCTATTAGATTACTAACTGATATCAATTTTTTTTTTAAACACTGCGTGTGTGTGTGTGTGTGTGTGTGTATAATTACTATGTGTTAGTTCTTATAATAGTTTTATTAGCTTATCAATTCTCTTTTATTCTTAATTAACTTTTTTTTATAATTATTTGTTAAGACTGAATATAATAACATTTTCACATGCAGGCAGTTTTATTAAACAATTTACTTTTGTTCACCTTTCAATGTTACCAGTTGCTTACCATATCAATTTCTCTTTCTGTTGCTCTATTCCCTGTAAGCACAAGATTAGCTATACATCACAAAAAGTGAATCTTTTTTTTTTTTCAAAACAAGGATCTTTAATGGGAACATTGCAGGTGTTAGTAATCAAATACCTCTTTACTTGGTTCCGATGATCCATGCCAAAGTATTCAATCTGTTTTCAAGGTCAGGCATTTATAACCTGTACCTAATACTTGCTATCCTATGGGCATGCCTTTATTTCTGGTTATCTTTAGATAATTTTCCTCTTTGTTAATACAAAGCATGTGCATTTACAGCATTTTAATTTATGTATTTATATAGTTATTTATTTGTCAATATAATCGTTTTTTGTCCAATCACTTAATTCCATGATGATATTCATATAAGTCAAACATTATACTGTGTAAATTTTAAATAAGAATTCAGCCAATTACTATATTTCAGTGTACAGACATTAATCAATTTTCATACTCAAGTTGTTTTATAGTTATACTTTGAGTTAATGTTAAATAATAGGTTGGCTGAATCTTTTATTTAACAGAAAGTGTAATTTATAGAGAATTAAGCCATTTTACTCATTGAGATTGTTATGTCTGAGGTCAACTCAGTGTGATTGACAGGTTGTAACCACTAGGGTTAGATGAGAGCTAGGATTTCATTAGTGAATTTTAAAGTCATGTTACTATGAATTTTAGAAATTAGAGTTTGACTTAGATTTCAATGTTTTAATTAGAGCTGCCGAGACTCATATATGAGTAAAAACTTATGAAGTAATTTCCATCTGTGTTTCAAATGGCTAGCTGCGATTTTAGCACAAGGCCTAAAAAGATGAATAAAGGAATGTGTGCACTCAAAAATGGTCTTCATTGTTTTTCATGCCAACAGGGAAAATAGAACAGCAAGGATCAACCATCATCTAATGAACAAGATGACTATCCAATATTAATGCAATAGAATTCAAGTTAACCCATTTTTTTGTAATGAGTATTTCTGGATTTGACCTAACTTCTGCTAACACATATTATCAATCATTGATATGTTACAGAATCAAATGTGAAAAGGTTTGATCAATGAGGAGCTCTTTTCATCTCTTCAACTAATCTCCTTTTAGTGTAATGTTGCTAGCTTACCACTTCTATGGAAGGTTTTCAAACAAGCTACACTCTCTAACACCAACAATCCGGGAATTTACAGTTGAAATCTAGTCTTACAAGTCTCATTCATTCTGTCTTGTTCTCAGTGTAAATTCTACATGAATATCTTCTTCCTAAGAACAGCTGAAATGTGGAACAAACTTTATCACAAGTATTTTCTAACAGTGTATGATCTTGAGTTATTTAAGTTCAAGGTCAGTATTTCATTAGACCTTAGATTCCTAAGTCACTCCCCTTCCATTCGCACATTCATATTCTCATCTTTACACATCCTCTATTCTTCATTCATTCTTCCTATTCATTTCCCATATTTTGTTGCCATATTATTGTAATACTTTCTTGAATAGTGATCAGCTTGCTTTGGTTAGAGTGAATCATCATAGTTAAAAAAAAAAATTTTTTTTTAAGCATTTTTATTTTGAGTTCATGGATTTTCAACAGATTATACCTGAAGGCACACATAATGTAATGATTATCATTGTAGGAAATGAACTTAGCAAGTCAAGTTTAAATCCTAGATAAGTCTATTTGTGTTTCATTTTGCATTAATGCCTTGGGTAATGCATGAATCCATTTCTTTTACCTCCTTCTAGCTATGGGTTCTCTAGCCTTGGTAAAGCATACTGGAAGGAATTCAAAACCAGCTGTATAAGTTAGGTAAGGGTTGGTTCCTTGTTACTGGTTCATGTAACCCTGTAGAATCTGTCATGTTACTTGGGGAAGATGATGGGCATTGTCAAGTAACCCTACCCTCATTGCCTTGAGAAATGCAATGATGGGAAATTACTGATGACCTGATGTTTTTGGGTGTGAGTAGGAGGAGGAGGAAGAGGACAGCAACAATCTTGATAGATATATTCATAAAATATCCAACAATTTTTCATGAACTTATTCAAATAACGTTCAATCTCACACAAATTTATTATAATTATGTTCTGGTGAAATTACGAACACACCTGTTGAAACAGCAGGTATATGAGCAACATGTTTTAAATCTGTTTATTCTTTCAAAGAGTATGGTCCTCTACATAAAAGTTGTTATGAGAAGGGTGCAAAAGAATTATGGATGAACTAATAATAAAAGCTAAAGATGAAAAACTATAATAATCCAAGTTGGATGTTCGTAAAAGTATGAAACTTGATGAAATACATCCTAAAATATTCAAATATTATCAAATAAAAGTTTTATCAAAGCAATACATAAATAGTTTAAGAAATGTATAGAATATAAAAATGATTCTATATATTCGGAAAACAGCAATTATAATACCACTATATAAAAAAAGTTCAATACATTTAAAAAGTAATTACTGACCAGTTTCTCTAGCATGTATCTTATGCAAGTTTTTTTTGAAAAATTGATTAGAAATCAAATATTGAATTTTATAGGAGATGATATAAATTGTAATTAACATAATTTCATCTGTTGTAAATCCACATTATCTAATATTTTGGAAAATGTTGATATTGTAAATGAATATTTGATAGAAGGAGATAATGTCAATATTGTCTATATGGATTTGATACAGTATCTCATTTACTAGTGAGACGGAAAAACTTAGGTATATTTAAAAAGACAAAAGAATATTGTAAGATGTTTTTTAACAGATAGCACTATAAAAGTAAAAACTGGTAATAATTATTCTCAAACAAGAATTTAGCCTCCAGTGTTTCTTAGGAATCAGTACTGGACCTTTGATGTTATTAATATTCATAAATGATTTACCTAATGATATAAAATCAGCGGTAAAACTGATGAAAAGAAACAACACAAGAGGGATCTAAACAATTGTCATATTGGGAAGATATTTAGAAATTAGGATTTAATATAAAAAAATGTAAAGTATTACATATTGGATTCAAAGCCATTAAAGTTAAATATGAATTAAGTAACAGGGAAATAAAATAAAAAATATAAATGAGGAATGCAATCTAGAAGTTGGCTTTGATTATACATTTGAAACTGATAATCATACTTTGTCTATTGTATCGAGGGTAAATAAATTGATTGGCTGGATAGTTAGACATTTTATTTCAAGAGAGGCACATGTTTTAAAAATATGTAAAATCCTATGACCACAAATAGAATATTGTTCTTGGGCCTGGGCTTCAGTATTGAGACATGAAAATTGAAGTGTATTATTGAAATTGGAGGGCATACAAAAATAATAAAGTAAAAGATTACAGTTGGAGGAAGAGATTATAAAAATTATAATTAACTACTTTACTTGAAAGAACAATGAGAAGTAATCTATTTTAAACTTTCAAAATTAATGGAATTTCTTATTATGGTAGACATTTTTTTTTTAAATTTTCTCCTTGAAGTGGAAATTTTCTGTCAAGACAAATCTCAAAAACTAAGTTCACTAACCAATTGGATTTTTTTTTGCGGGGGGGGGGGGTAATAAAGTAATATATCTTTGGAACAAATTGCCTTATCAGACCAAAAACAGCAATAGTGTTAAAAATTTTAATGATTTCAGAAAAAAAAATTAGGAGGACAATTTTGGCAACTATTGGATTGGATAAATTACTTAACAGAGTTTGATCTGTATGTAGATATTTTATTAATAGTGTATATGTTCTATGTAAAGATTCTCTCTCTCTCTCTCTCTCTCTCTCTCTCTCTCTCTCTCTCTCTCTCTCTCTCTCTTCTTTTTTTTTTTTTTTTTTCCTAAGATTGATGTGAGAATATAATAAAAAGTGGAGATGTCAAAAGAACCATAACAAGCAAATAAAATAATAATTTTAAGTGATATTTCAGTTGAAAAATCCCAAAGCGTTATTTTTATTATTGCATTATTATGTTATGTTTTTTTAAACCAAAATCACAAATTGGAAGAGTTTGTTTTTATGTTCTAAGGATGTTTATAAATTCAACATTTTTAGTCATCAGTTTCTTTTAACAAAAGCAGAGAATAATAAAAATTGTATGACAATTACAACCTGATAATTTTGACTTTCAATTTCAGATAATAAATCCACCAAGTACAGCTGTTTCCAAATAGTTTGACATGATTTGAGATTTAACATCAAAACAATCAAGCTTTCATTGCTTTAATATAATGTAACTTGAAAAATTTTCAAAAGAAAATATAAATAAAGAATATTGATTAAACATATGGGACATTTGAAAATAAATCTCTTTTCAATTTTATTTTCTTACTAACCCCATGACAGTCAATGAATTTGTAAAAAAATAAATATTTTTTAAATATCACTTTAACCTTTGGCAGAGACCAAAACACAACGCTATTTAAAATCATGCAAACGGATATCTATTTACTTCCAACCTTATTATTATTTTTTTCATAAAAATATCTTTATATTTTCTATACAAATATTTATTTATATCATATATTGCAATTGCACTTAAAGCATGATGCATTTGTGACTGTTTTACTTTCTTTGCTTTTTTTTTCTTAAATGATTAGTCAATAACTAAGGCAAGTGACTAAAAAATCTTAAGTTGGTATTTATTAGTAACATTCACTATATTATAGAAATATAAAAAAGTACTTTCTTTTAAGTTCCTAAAAAATGACCAACTGAATATTTTACCTGCAAATATGGTTATACCTTATTAATTTGTACAAATGGCTGTTTAAAAAATAAACAACCTCTGTAAAATTAACTTGGAAGATCTGATTTATTTAACAACAGATGTTGTAACCCCTTGGCTTTCTTTAGGTGTTATTTTTGATAAGCTTCTAGCAGTTTCAAACCAAATCCATGACAGTGCTTTTAGAAATTCATATGGAAACATGATTTCAGGTCATTAAAAAAAATAAAAGCAGGTTATATAAGTACAAAATTTACCTAAAGTAACAAGAAAGATATTTACAGCATTTTGAGATATAAAATAAAAGCATGAGAAAAAAAGGCTACAATATCAGATGAATCCAGAAAATAAAAATATTCCTTAAGTGATGGAATATAGGATTGGAAAAAATGATTTGGTTACAAGACAAAAAAAACTGACTGTTTGAAAGATATCTGGATATAATGGATCAGTAGGCTACCATAGTAACTATCTTAACTTAAGTTGTGCAGTCTCTATGACTACAGTAGCAGCAGCAGCTCTATGATTGCCTCTAACATCTAAAAAGGAAAGAAAACTTGAAAAAATTGTAATCCCTGTGGCTATGGATGGTTAATGTCAAATCTAACTTTTATTAACAACTACTTTTATACATTTTCATGTCTACTTTTCTCTTTTGTTCACATTTATTGGAATATTGATAATTTAAGCCATAAATAGGGGAAGCAATCTTAACCCTTTCACAGTCAGATAATTTTTTAATCTTTGTAGAGTGGGCAAATTATTTTCTATACATTAACACTGAATTGGTTAACAAGCAGCCAATAGGAAAATGCCTTACATTGAGCTATCATACTGTTATTCTGTGAGCATAAGGGTTAATATCCAGAATTCTCAATTACAGATTTGATTTTTAACTGAATTTTACAGCAATATATCAATTTGTGTTTTTTCTTTACAATTACATTTGTAGCATCGTCTTAGGAAATGGATATGGTGATCCAAGTTCAAATTCTGGACTAGGTTGTTTGAATTTCACTTCATGCTAATGCCTTTGGAAAGGCATGAATTCATCTGCTCTTTCCCCTCCCCCAGTTATGGGTAAATAGTAGGGCAGAAAATCTAGAAAATCTAGAAGAAAAACTTAAAATTCAAACCATCAGTACTCCACTAAGAAATTGACTTTGTGTCACATCCCACCTATGGTGGAGGGGTAAGATATAGGAAGCGCTTGTGATGTCTATCATCATAGAAATGGACATGGCAACCAAAGTTCAAACCCTGGATGAGGCTGTTTACATTTCTTGTGGTGCTAATACCTTTGGGAAGAGTATGCATTTAACTATTCTAATAATTAGGCAGACTGTGCTTTTTAACTTTGGTTAGGCAATCAGTCTAGGAGAAGGAAAACTATGAATTCAAACCTGTTAAACTCCACTTAGAAATTGACCTTGTGTCACATTTTGCTTGTGACAGATGGGTAGGGTGAATACATTTACTTATTTAGTCTTTTCAATTTTCTCTGTCTTGTTTCAGAAAAGAATTTTTTAATATGAATAATTAATCCCATACAGATTGGTTGATTTTTGTCTTGATGAATTGTTCATTTTTTAAAGAGTGTTTTTCTTTTATTTTTTAAAACTTCCTCAGTACTAATCCTATTGGTATGCCTGCTAAAAAATAACATGAGTATTTTTTCTTGGTGACAATTTTGTTGAAATTATCTTAAGTTGACCTTACCACTGAGTCTCTGAAAAAGAAAAATTGAGACTAAATTTATGCAAACGATATGTAATTATAAAATATACAGCTTTCTTGTTCAATAAAAAATGTTGGTGAAAACCCATCTAAGTACTAAATAGGCACATCACTGCTTAATTTTTGTGATCAAATGGAAACCAGTTCTTTCAGCATAACTTGATTGTAAATTTGAAGTTTGTGTTGAAATATCACTTCTTTCATTTGTGATTATTTGATGTGAACTAGAATTTCGGATCATTCTGTACTTTTTTTTTTTTTTTTTTTTTTTCATAAAATTCTAAAAAATATAATTCTGCTATATGAAGTGGAAATTATAGTGAAACAATGACATAAATTAATATTAAAACTTTTATATATATTCACTTCTATATTACCTGTCAATTTAACTCAGAAACAAATCAGTTATGTCGTATACATACAAGTTCCACTTTCTCAATTTATACTCATTGTATGTGAGCTAACTTTTTATCACATAAAAATTATTTTCTAAGAGCCTGTTAAAGTCTTTCAATCAATTATGAGGAAACTAAACAGTTTAGGTATTTTCTTCAAGTAAGCTTTAAAGAATCAAACGTGTGAATTTTTATTACATAGACTACATGATTCTTTGGAGCTGAAGACATTTTCTTATGTATAATTTTAATAGCTGATGAAGTTTATCATTAAGCTCTTAATAAGTCCTTTCTCAAAATTTATTGGAAATTAACAAAGGGGAAAAAAGGTATATCTTGCTCTCATTCCATGACATCTTTTATTAATGGATGGGCAAGGTATTATGTACTGATTTACTCAAACTAGTATCTTGAGTTTTGTTTTTATAGTCACAATGTTTCAGCCATTGTATCCTCTACCATTTTCAGGTGTCTGCTATTTCTTGCAACTTTTTAGGAATTTCAAATTTAACCATTTATTTAGTTCACAGATATGGATTGTTTTCTTTCTATTGTCCATGTTAGAAGATATATCAGTTAATTCTTCCTAGTTAATTTGTTCTTGTAATGTTACTTTACAATGAATAAAAGTATATTATTTTTTGCACTACCCAACCCTGGGATTGAACTCACAGAAAAGGACAAGTTATTCATGATTCAAAAAAATAGCTTTTCTCAGAATATTTCAATTGAAACAGTGGTAACATTCATTTAGATTTGATTAAAGCTATAGTTTTTTAGATGAATAATTTGTACTAAAGTTTCATTTATTAAAGGTGGTGATGGGAGTAGTATGGTTGAATGGGATTTGAATTATGTTAATAGCTTCTGGTGTATGTGAAAATGTTCAGTTTTTAATTAAGTGATAGTATGAAGCAATGTATTGCTTTTATTCTACTGAGTAAGTCATTATAACACTATGATTTTTGTGCATATCAAAGTTCAAAGCAAAAGAAAAATAATCTTTAGTATGTTTTAGTAGCCCAAAACTAAAAATAATGGGTGCTTTTATTTAGCAAAAAACTATGTATGGAGGCTGGTGCTTAGCAAAAAAAAACTTTTCTCTTTATCTCATGGACTTTCTCTCAAACACCTCATCTACCAATGGCTTGGTGAACATTTCCTTTTAGCTAATAACAGTAATTGCTGTCCCAGTTCTATAAAATGCAGCAAATTACTGGCAGGATGTGTTTTATTTATTTTTTGTCTAATGTCTGGATGTATCTTTATGATTATGAGGCAAGGCAATACTGAGCAAATAATAAAGAACCTTTTCTTCTTCTTTTTTTTTTTTTTTTTTTAACAAAGTTTCAACACTAAGATCATTTATTTACTTATTTATATTTTAAGTAAGCTGACAATATTCTTCAGGATTAAAACATTTTAACATTTTTATTCACAAAAGATAATAATTAACAAAAAGAAAATGTCATTGATTTATGTTAATACTTTGATATTTATTTCTATCATCCTCAAATCATTATTCTAGAAATTGACTTGAGTTAAATATTTATAATAAAATAAAATATCAAAAGATAAAGGAGGACATGATTAATAATGACGGGATTGTGACCAGAGAAAAAATTGAAACTGTTTATAGCCCATAAAAGTAGAAATGCTGAAAAGAAATTTTTTTTAAGCATTTATAAGATATTTAATTCAAACAATTTTTTTATTGTAAAAAGAATCTTTTGACCAAGGAAGCTGATTGTTGTTGGTTTGATAGTTTTGAATATCCATGTTGTACAGTAGATAAGCTCTTACAATCAACTTTTGGATCACTATGACGATTTCATTCATTACTAAAGTAGGCATACTATTTTGAAAGTTACTTGGTCGTAAATGATGTTTCTAGTTTTCATCTTGCTAAAAATGCTTACAGACTGTTACCATTCAAATACTTTTCTCATTCTTAAAGCTAATAAAATAAGAGAATATCTAAAACTATACAAGCTTTCTTGATCACCATGGGAAATACTTAACAATGTTAAGTTTAGTGAACCCTTGCAGCAATAAATAAATTATACTAAAAAATAAATAAAAGTATATTTCTACTAACTGATATCACTGGTTAAAGCTTAAATGTCAAAAACAATAACTTTTAGGAATTAAATTCTAATAATTACATAGTATTAAAATACGAAGGTCAGCTGAAAAGTTCATCGGCTAAGCAAGATACTCTCATGGAATACAACCAAATAAGATTTACTTTTCAACATAGACCCCCTTGTGGTTCACACACTTCTTCCCTTGGCATTGCAATTGCTGTATCTAATTGGTTAAAAAAAAGTCATCATCTGCAGATATGATATCATTATGTGAACTTTTCAGCCCACCCTCATATATAAAATAAATATAGAATAAAAACTAATTTTGTTTCCTTCCTAAAATGTTTTTCTTTTTTTTTTTTCTTTTTTTTTTTTAAATATTACTCAGAATGAAACTTTCCCTCATAATTTTACACTGATTCATTCAAATTATTATCCTCATTTTGGTTGTTATAACATTTTGGCTGTTATACTATCCATCTTTTTTTCAGGTGACTGGTATTTGGTAACATTCTCAGAATTACTAACTTGACCTTTTATTCAATCCTCAGAAATAGACAGTTCTAATTCTTTTGAATTAATTTCACTATCCAGAGATTAAACTTACAACCATCAAATAAACTATGCATTTAACCAATGCTCGTTTTGGTTGTTATAACATTTTCGCTGTTGTACTATCCATCTTTTTTTCAGGTGAATTTAGCCATCAATAATTTACCTGCAATAAATTCACTATACAATGATTTTACCATTCATGTATTAAATGATTTTCTTCTGTTGACTTTTTTCTTCTTCTTCTATGAACATAATTTTATACTATTTTTTTTATACGTTTGTTTTTTTGTTTGTTTTGTTTTTTATATAAACAGTATTACATTAAAAATAATCGCCTATTGGGTTTTTATTGCTTTTATGCATTAATAATGTGACTTGACCAACTCCCATTTTCTGGGAGGATAGTTGGCATTCATGGAAGGTGAGTATTAATAAATTGATCACCTGGTCCCAATGGGCCTTCCCAGGCACTACCTGCATAGCACGGTTAAGCTTATTGCTCCCTTTATATTGGATCTCTTGAGGGCCTCCATCAAAAAACTATTGTCCTATAAAAACCGACAGTAAAAAAAATTTTTTAAATAAAAAAGTATTATTTTGATAAAATAATCTAATCAGTCAAATTTATTTATTCAGTATTTTTACTTGATTAAAAGAATAAACAGTGAATGGATGAGTTTATTCAATGGATGTCAATTTTATCAACCACACCCTTAGAAGATGAAACTATGAAAAAAAATGCCTTGAAGAGCAATATTTTACCTTATTTTACTATTTATTTGGGGTTTATTTTAACTTCAAAAACTAAAAAACCATTAATGACAAAATCTAATTTTCCATGGAATTATCTTTAAAATATGTAAAAATCATTCACTTAGACCTTCATTAAGTGAGTCAAATTAACAAAATGATTGAGTGGAATTGATTCATGAGAACAAAGTAACAAAAAATAAACACACTTCTTTAGAATTTTGAGGAAAAATATCTTTTAAAAGAAACCACATCTTTTATTGCTTTAAATACTGTAAATATTATTAAAATGTAATAATTAGCTTATTTGAGGAAATAAAAATGGTGCTTTAGCTGGAGCCTATTTTGACATTTTCAAAATGGTAGACAGATTTTGTATCACAATTTTCATGATTGATGTCGCATTAAAAGTTAGTTTTTATCATGTAACCTTAATTTTTATAATACTTATTTTTATTTTGTATTATGTAAATATCCATGACAAAAATAACCCCTAAAAATGATGAATAACAGGTAATAATGTAAATAATAATTCATAAGTCTTAGATTTACTATTTTAGAGTTTTATATTGCAAGCTAACATTAGTTATTTACATTGTAACGAATGTAGGTAAAATAAGAAAGTATAAATTTTATTAACACTTGTTATAGTTTTTATTTAATAAATAATGAGAAACTTTCTTCATCTAAGACAAATTCTTGCTCATTTCATAGAAATATGCTTTTGAAACATTTATCTTCATCTTGATAAGTTTCTTTTTTTTTCTTTTTTTCTTTTTTTTTCTTCAAAATTTATGTTAAGGTTTTGTTTTGGATTTTATTTCACTTTCTTTTGTTATGTGAAAAAAATTTCCCCGTGCATGAATTTTTATAAATGTGAAAAATGTAATTTCTAAACTTTACCAGAAATCTATATAAATGTTATATTCTGATTTCTGCAATTTTATAAGAATAGAAAGATTTTGTCAAAAAAAATCATTTCAATTGATTTTTTTTTTTTTTTTCAGATTACTGGCATCACCATTCTTGCAATTGGAATATGGACCAAAGTTCAGTTGTACATCTACATGGAACTGTCCAGCCTTTATTATAAGGAGGTCCCTTATGTATTGATTGGAGTTGGTGCTGTTATTGTCCTTGTTGGCTCCCTTGGCTGCTGCTGCACTGTTAAGGGAAACTCAGTTTTGCTTTATGTGGTATTTACTTTTTTTTCTTTTTCATAGACTCAAAATATAACCACTACTACTACAACTACATTTTCTAGGATATATTTCACCACTTAATTAGTTTGTTCTGTTTTAACCTCTTTTTTGGGAAGGGAGTAAATTAATATGCTGAGAATAAACATTGAGTATTTTGATATGGAAGTATTTTATTGAGTCAAATTATGATATTGTTTAAAATTATCATCTAATTTTGGCTATGAAATCTTAATACCTATTATATTTATATATATTTCATGATTTGAAAAAGATATAATCATAAAAATACCTTTTTTGATTAATACCACATAAGAATGAACTTAAAATTATTTTTAAAGTCTAAATTCTACATTCAAGCAAGAAATATTTAAGAAAGATGTCTATTTAAAAAAAAAAACATTAATTGTTAAGCTGTGTTTTGACAAAGAAAAAAAAAACCTACAAAAATGTTGTTCTGCTTGCAAAAGGATTAATTGATATTTTTGTCCATGAGGATAAATTTACATTTTAATAAACCCTATTAAATAAGATCAAATATATTTGTTAGTTACTGAAATTGATAGATTTTAAACTTTTCTATTTTCATGGGTGGAATCTATATTGATAAATTTAATTTTTATTTTATGAATTGATATCTGAAAATTAAATTTTTTATAATTTCATAGGTTTACATAGTATTTCATATGATGTAACTTTTAAGATTGAAAATTATTTAAAGCTTGTGAAATTGTTGTTTGATATTTATTTTCTAATATTATGTTTGTAATATGAAAAGCAATTGTATTGCAGCCAATTGTGATCAAGTACTTTTATTTAAGTACAAAACTGTCAGTTATTTCTTCATATGAAATTATTATGAAATTAGATCAACATGTTGCATCTCTTTTTTTAATAGTCAAAACATTAAAATGGTAACAGTTAAGGCTAAGAGATTAATGTAAGAAATTATTTCTTAAAGTTTATATTACCCCTTGATTTTATAAACATTTCAGATGTGAGTAAGATATATTTATAATACATATATAACTTGCTTAATGTTAAAGAAAAGTGTTCAATATTATTTGAATAGTCAGCTGGATCTGTAAGCTATGCTCATTAGTCCAGGTTAAAAATGTGGTAAGTGTAACCTGAAGTTGAAGACTTTATTTTTCTGCTACCAGTTTCATTGGGGAACAAGAAAATAGATTTAAGAAATCAATTTCTACTTTATTAAAACTTATTTCAATCCCCAATGTTACCTACATTAGAAAAATAAAGTCTAAAAAAGTTTGACTTTTAATCTAGACTATGCTTTCTAATACTAATTAATCTACAAATTGGTAAATAAACAGGATTTGTACCGATTTTGTAAAAGAATCAGTCAAGATTCCTAATTACTTTTACATATGAACTTGGGATAAATTATAATAATTAATGAATAATTTATGATAAACATCTACAGTTATATATTTTTTCTTAATCAGCTTTAGTTGGTCCTTTTGTTTATTAATTTGTTATAATTGATTTTTTTAGCATATTTCATTTATCAATCTTGAGAACTCAGTATTTGTCAATTTAGCAAGTGATACTATCAGTAAAAGCAGATATGAAATTTTAAAGTCATTTGTATGATACTATTATTTTGTAGGTTGAATGTATGAATATATTCACAATGCTGCTGACTATAAAGCCCTAGGTTATATTTATCACAGTTGAGGGTTTTTAAAAAACATTTCTGTTGTAAATCAGATTTTCAACTCAAATGATTGGAAAGTAAGCCTCTTGCAAGATTGTTAAAAATTAATTCATATTTAAATTCCAGAATTAAAGAATGAAATTTTTTCTTGCAGTATTCTGTATTTTTGGTGGTTGTATTTGTGGTGGAACTGAGTTCTGGCATTACAGGCTTCATCTTCAAAACCAAGGTAGGGTTTCTTCTTTTGTCTTAGTAAAATTTAACATTTTCACATTTGTATAGATGAAAGAATAATTATTCCTGAAAAAAATTGTCACATAATAGTAGTCTTATTTTTAGTATTTTTAACATAGGACTTCTATTTTCTGTAAATTTTTCATTTTATCATTATATTTTAAATATAAAGCAAGAAGTCAGAATATGGCTAATGCTTTCACACACTTTCTTTAATAAAAGATTATCTTATGTTCACATGGGAATGAATAACTATTTTTATTATTCTCTTTCTATTCTAGCTGGAAAATGGATTTCAAGATGGTCTACACAGTGCCCTTAAACACTATGGTGAAAAAGAGTATGCAATGACAAATAATGCAATTGATGGTTTGCAGACAAACGTAATTTTTTTTTTCTAAATTGATCAAGATTGATCATCCAGAATGATTTGTTTTATAAATGTATAAATACAAATTTAATTTTGAAACCCTAATTTTTCAATGTTTTTTTTTAAATCCATTATTCTATATAAACATGTTGTATTGTTCATTAACTTTTACTATACTTTAGTTACTTTATTTTGGAATTAATGTAGACAAGACAGACAGCCATAAGTGCATAAAATTTGAAGATATTTGAAAATCCAGCAATTAGGATTGTCACTTTCATCTTCAAATATAAAATCAAGCATTTTTGATGATTTGTGGTAGTAGATTTATTTCAATGTTTTTCTCTTGTAATTTCAGCTGGATTGCTGTGGGATCTCTAGTTACAAAGACTGGATAAATACTCACTGGGGTAAGGAACACATTGGACTAGTGCCACGTAGCTGCTGTAAAGTAAAAGAAAAATGTGACAACAAAATCCCTGTGGATAATTCTACTGATATTTTTGAACAAGTAAGATATTTTTTATTTTGCTTATTAATTAACTAATCATCAAAATCATTATAATTAAAAGGTCAACTGCATATAACTTTTTCAGATTAGATTCTGCATATATGAAATAATAAGCTTCTATTATCAAATTTCAAAATTCAACTGAAGATATTTCCTCCAATCATTTGCTTGTAAGGAATTCATAATACACTTTTCTTTAATATAACCTCTATATGATCAACTTCAATTCCAAATTGTTTCTGGTGGGAATGTGGGTAAGGGATTTTGTGTTTAGCTTTCCTTTTGAGAGGGTGGGTGGCATAAACATCAAGGTATGCTGACAGCATAGATTCCCTTGACCCTTTGTTGCCAAATTCTCTAAATAGCATCCAGTGTCTGAACAAAGTTGTTTAATATAAATTTTTACTGATTTGTCTATGTATAGGATTCCATAGGAGAATATCAATTATGAGTTCATCCTTACTTATCCAGAAGTGTCCAGCATGTCTTGCTTGTCTTACTTGGATGGTTTGGGAAATGGGAGGTTAGTGGCCATATAACTGCTGTTTTATGGAGGATTTGTTCAAAACAGCATGCATCATTTTTGTGTACTTCCCATCTAGCTTTTTCTCCGGGCATTTCCTTTTGTTACATATTGACCCTGGCCAAGCTGCCAAGAGAAGAAATGTACCTGTGTGAATAACAGGTGCATCCAGTCGAAGATATCAGAGGATAACCTTGACTGTCGACGGGTTGAATTGAGTACAAATGTGACACTCGCAAGAAGTAGGTGAGCGTCAAATTATTATATAACCCCGGCGACAGGAAGTTCAGATCAGTTGGAGAGAAAATGCTGGAATGAGAACCATGTCCCAGCAGAGGCTGGGCCCCCAGGCCCCCGGTTGAGCAGCCCAGGAGAGAAATACTGTTATAGCCCGAAGAGTTGTGGGTGGGGGTCAATATGTGACAGTTCTGTTCAGTCTCCAACTCACCTCTTGCACACAATCCTTTCAATAAAGTGAGGGGTATATTTTTCTAAAGAACTGTGTTCGCGCGTCGTTATTGTGTTAAATATGTTTCTGCATGCATATATAACACTTTGAGTCCAAGTGGTGCAACTATAGGTTAGTACAATCGAGGAAAATTATTGACCATAAAAATGAGAATTAACGAAATGGATTTTAGAAGAATGAACTCAGTACATTGTAAAAAGTAAAGATTAATGAAAATGTATTCAGAAAGAATAAATCAGAAATGTGTTGTTTTGACAAGAAAGAAAACAATGAAAAAAACCATATATTGAAAAATGATAAAAGAATTGTTTTGTCTGTGAGAGTGAGCAAAGTTGACCTGAAGGCTAAACCCTGTCAATCAGCGGCTTGGAAACAAAATCCAGGAATAGAATTTTTTTTTTTTTTTAAATTCAAGTATGGAAAATTTTTATTCAATTCTCTTACTGTTATGATTGAACGATTACTGATATCTTGTCACATGAACATAAAATTGTATTAATTTATTAATTTAAAATTTATTAATTTAAATTAATTTATAAATTTAGGGAGTACCACCCCTTTTGGATAAAGTAAAGCGAATGTGAAGGGTGTGACAAAAATTCGTTGATTGTTGGAAACCAAATTAGGAACAGATTAATATTTTTTTAGTTTCACCCACCATCAGCCCTCAGATGGAAGATATACATAAAATACAAGTGATTCTTACATAAAAAAAAGAAGAAAATCCTGCAGAGAGAACATGAGTTGACTGCCAGAATTCCCTAACCTTTTACCAGACTACCGTAGATGTAGAAAGCACAACAGTTAGGGAGAGAGAAAGCCTGAAATTACATGTCAATAGCAGAAGGCAACTACCAGATTTCACATCTTGGCCTTCTACCAAATTGACCTGGGTATAGAAAGTGAAGAAAGTCCATGTTTCAACATTGTGAAATAATGCCAAAGATTGAGCAAAAGCAAACATAACCACCATCGAGACTGCCTTCAGCCAGACTGTCGACAACGAGAGTAGAAAAGTCAAAATTTACACAAAGAATTGACTGATTGTTACTCTGTGAACCAGGTCTCTGGTTTCAACTCCTTCCCCCCCCCCACTGACATGGGTAAATTCTTGGGCCATTGTTAAAGACATTTTTCTTTTCTTACTAAATATTATTGTTGTTACAAAGCTGTGTTTATTCTCTGTTTGTTGGCATCAACTTTTTTTAATTTTTTAATTGTGCTGTCTCATCCATTTACTTCTCAACTGGTGACTCCAATTAGCAATTGATCTGTTTGGATCTAAAAAAAAAAACAATAACAAATGGATTGCATCATCTGAAGATATATCAACCAACAGATTGGTAGCAGAGTCACCGCCATGTTTGGCAAGGATGAGTGTAACATCACACATACCATAGTATAGACATGACTACAGCCTAGAAGGATTCCCATTTTATGAGAAAAATCCATGCTTTACCTGTTGACATTGCTTTCTCTAATTTGGTTCATGACCCAAGTGTTTTGAAGTCTTATGCAGAATATATTATTTGTTAATGAATTGCTAATTTAAAATGCAAATCACTTTTTCCTTTCTTTTTCTTGTATCTCTGTCATGTTACTTATTTCTAGAGTATAGACAGCAGAAAACTAATGTATAAAATTGTTTTGATTTTCCCATTTTTCAAATGGGAAAATCAAAACAGTTTTGTACATTGTTATAAGAAAATGAAAGATAATGGGAAAAATTTCTGAAAAGAAATTTAAGAAAAATCTACTAAAAAAAGAAAAAGGAGCTTAAATATTGAATTTAAATATTCATCATCTATTTATCTTTCCAGGGTTGTTATCGGAAGGTTGTGGATTTCATGGATGGTAACCTTGGACTGATTGGGGGCGTGGCATTGGGAATTTCCTTTTTTCAGGTATAACAATGTTTTTGTATTTCTTTTTATTAACAATTTGCTTTAATACTAGTTACAATTTAATTGGTAATTGTAACTGATCATAATCTATTTGTCAAATGTGGTAGAACTATTGCAAGAATTTATTTATAAAATTTCTGTTTACTAAGCTTACCTTAGTTTGGTATAGGGACTTATTGGTGAGTCACTTGTAAGAATCCAAGTTTGAATATTGACTCAGCACCATTGGTGAATATACAAGTGTCTCAGCCATTAAATTAAGCAAACCATTAATATTTTTTCAAACTGTATCTAGGAATTAGAATATTGACCTTATATTGTGAATATCTTTCTCAGGACTTATAGTCTGTGGTTCTAAGTGCTAAGTATTTTTCCTGACTTTGTGTATTAAGAAAGTAGTTTTAAATATTTAAGAATCAATGATCAAGTATAGATTTATTAAGATAAATGCTAATGTTATAAAGAGATAATATCTTAGATAATATCTTTTTTATTGTTATATATTGATTATGTAAACATTGGAGATGAGTAGAAAGAAATCAAATTTAATACATAATTTTATTTAATCTACATTTGGATCTTTTCTGCGAAATAGTTTTATTTCTTTTTCTAGAGCCATTTGGATGATGTTATTTTAGTAAATAGCTTCTATAAATGAAGTTTTAAAAACTTTCTCAAAGTTGTATATATTTTACATTTGTGAAACATGTTATATTTTATAAACTATAAATTATTTAAATTTTACTGGTTGAACATTTCTTTATTAATTAGGGTTATTATTTGGCCTTTTTTTGCTAATGTCAGATGACAAGTTTGTCTTTTCTTTTACTGTTGGAATGACCTGAAAAAATAATTCTTTATCTATGGAATCTAAATATACTTCCTTTTCTGGGATATTTAAAGGGTTGGATTTACCAATAGGCATAGTAAGTCATTGGCCTAGGACCCACAGGTTTCTGAGGACTCACTGAAACTTTGTTGTGCAAAAATGTCAGATTATAATGTTGTTTCAAGTACATCAAATACTTTATTATATAATATATTCAAAGTCATAAGAGCCCCTGTATAGTAAGTATTGGGCCCAGAGTATAGAGCCCTTGTGCAATAAGTATAGGCCCACTGCAGAAGTTTAAAAAAATCTTACCTGCTAATATTTGTATTATTTTTAATAGAAATGAACTAATTTAAAAACATGTTCTTGATTAAATAATGATTACTTCAGAGTTAATTTCATTTTTTTAAATTTAACAAATGTTCTCTTTTCTTTTCAGCTCCTTGGAGCAATTCTTGCCTGTTGCTTAGCAAAGAGTATCAATAAGGCCAAATACGAGCAAGTGGCTTGAGACTGAAAAGTGGGGGGTGATGAAATGTGTCTTGCCACACAGACTGGAGGCAGATGCAGTGTGGATTACTGCTGGTTACTATAGTCATCAACATCATCCACCTCCCACCCCACCCAAATGACACATATGACAACATGCCGTTTGTTGTTGTTGTTGTTGTTTATCATTGGTGTAATTGCTCTTATTTTTCTTTTCAACTACTTGCCTTGCTTTTCTTTTTCTTTTCAATGTGTGTTGGGGGGGGTGAAGTAGGGAATCTGAGACTGTTCCCAGTTTCTTCCTATGTTCTGTTTAACAGAACAATCACATAATCTGTCCTATTTTATTTATCAGTGTATCCCCTTGGGGCAGGCACTGTCTCTCTCCTCATTTGCTTCTCTACATTTTTTTCCAGTGATGTAGTCCAGATGTAATTGGTTTGGTTGGGTAAATGTGTATTTCTTTCAACTTGACCATTAAGGTCCATTGAGAATTAATTGATAATTTTAAAAAATGAGCAATAAAAAAAAAACTCATTTTCAAAGGAACAAATTTTACACTTCCTTACCCCACCTCCCACCCATTCCATGAAAAGTGGAGGATGCTCTTTTAATGGTATGTGTGTGTGTGTGTTTGTTTTGTTTTTATATGACAAACAAATTAATATAAAAAAATTACATCTGATTGGCATAATCATTGATGCATGATACTATTATTATTAGTTAACTGTCTATTTTTGGCAAGCAAAGTCATTATCAACTAGAAAGTTGTGCAGCCTACAAAAAATGCTGCTATAATGGGTGGGAGGGGCTTGGGCATTCATTCCTAATCACCATGGTAATGTATAAGCTTACTTGGTGGGAAGTCAAATTCATTATCCTTCTACACCAAATGCTATATCAACAGACAACAACAACATTCACTAAACTGTAAAAGCCATATTTGCTTGGTTTTGCCTCTGATTGCTATTAACTATTAGTTCTAGGTGAGAATTCATCAACTCATCCCAAGAAAAAAAATTTTCAATCTCTTATTAAATAAGACAAAGATTGGCCCTCATTATCACCCACACCCTTTAAGTTGTTATCTTCTGATGTGAGTTGGCTGACAAATGATTTTTTGTTAAATTCTATCAATACTTGAGAGGTTGTTATCAACAGGAGCTACAAACCAAATTTAATAACTGATAAAAGAATGTAAGATAGAATTTTTCAGTTTTATTGCTCGCAAAGTTGTTAATTGCTTTTCTGCACTTTTTATTGCTTATTTGAATCATATCTTTAATAACCAATTTTTTGTCAAATATTTTCAACAAAATCATTTTTAGACATTATTTCCAAACTCTTTACAAAAATAACCTAAAAGAAGAATTTCTCATAATTTGTTATTTCTATGAAATGTAAAAAGAACATTATCTGCTGATACTAAAATTTTCTTTACTCTCCATCACTTACTATCTAATAATGCGATGTAGGACATATAGTCTAGGTTAAAAGCATGCTGTGTTTGACCCAAAGCCAAACTTTTTTTAGACCTTATTTTTCAGATGCAGGTATCATTTGGAATGAGGGAAGCCTGGCTCATTTACCTAAACAAGAACTTGTTCCCTAATGATATCTATATCAGAAAAATAAAGTCTAGAAACGCCCAGCTATGGGTTAACCTTACTATACTTTTAACCTGGACTAATGGTAGAGAGGGCCACTTAAATTGGTATCTTCTGATACAAATGCTTTGTAATGTGGCCTCAAGTTGACAAGTTAACAGGAAAAGTGTAGTCATATTTGCAAAACTGTACATTTTATTATCAAATAACTTCTAAAAAAAAGTGATTTTAAGAATGTAACAATTTTTAAAAAACCGTTAGATTTAAAAAGAAGGAAGCAAACTTAGTTTTCTTTTGAGAAATTAGAAAATATTCAACTGTAAGTTTGTTTGTTTTCTTTTGGATTATGGATTTTCAAATGAATAGCTCTTAGTTTTATAAGATTATAATGTATCTTTTCTTTATAAAGAAAATAGAAAAAGTTTGTAAAATGAAAAGTAATAATAATAATGATAATCTACAGAGCTTGATAAATCTTCTAAATACAACTGAACATTATTTATCAGTATATGCGTCTGTTCAATAGATAGTTAACTGTTTTCCTTTGGGCATGAAACCCCAAAGTATATAATTTCTCTAAAATTTCCAAGAGAAAACTATGGAAGCTTATTGTTTCAATTTGGCTAAGAATTCATTATCCAATCATATTATTATGTTCACTTTCAGACGAATACTCTTGAGAAGAGTATGAACTCCCTTATTTCCCCAGTTATGGGTTAAATAGTATCACTGCTATTCTACAAGGATGGCTTTGGTTGATATGCCATTAAACAAAGAAACCAAACCAAACCAAACCAAACCTTAAAATTAAAATTAATTAGATATGGCAATATTTACTGTGAAGTAAAAAAACATATCCACGAATTATTTATGTATATATTTAGAATATTTTTTAAAATCTTATTCAACCAAAGGTTTACTATTTGATGAGGGTTAGAAAATATAAAATTTCACAAAATTTTTCTCCAAAATCTATTGTTTTGGTATTGAATCAGTGACACAATTAGTTACCACTTCCTTATTAGAGGGTTTTTTGTTGTTGTTGTCTTTTGGGGGTTTATTATTTTTTTTAATTTTTTTTTTTTTTTTTAGCATTATGATGTATTATGAATATAAAATTTTCTCAATTTTTTTTTTATTGTATGAATATTTGCAGGACATCCTAATCTGATCTTGTAGAATGTGTTAACCAAAAAGTTGGTTCCATGTTTGCAATTTACTTGAAGTATTTACTTTGAACCAACTTTATTCAAAAAGAACATTCTAAATTGTACTTTGATAAAGAAAGATGTCAAAATTGGCATATTTTGTTTATTGATGTTACATCAATAAAGAAAATATGTCAATTTTGATATTCTTTTGACAACATTTTTATCATACTTTGTTTTTATTTTAAAAAAGGGAAAAATGTGACTTAAGCACAAAAGAAAGATTTGTGCTGTTTATGAATGACTGAACATGTCAAAAATGGTTTGTAAGGTTTCATGTTAAAGATTTGCTGAACAATGCTTTACAGTTGGACAGATCAAATGAGGTTGACAGCAATCAAATTAAGAATAATCACTGTTATACAATGCAGAAAGTAGCCAATCTACTCAAAATCAAACATTGAAAATCATTTGTACCAGTTAGCCATTTTGATATTTCTGTGCACAATTTCCATAACAAAAAATGTTCTATTTTTCTTTCTTTTTTTAAATAAATTGTGGTGTGTGATGGAAAGTGGGTACTTTTACAATAATGGAGAATGTAAGAGATTATGGAGCATGAAAAATTAACCAATACTAGGTACAGTGTACCAAGACCAATCTTAAAAGTGATGAGCTCCTTCTGGAGAATCAAACAACTGATTCTAACAAATACTGCCCTCAATTAGACCAATTTAAAGCAGCAATTGATAAAATGTGCCCCATCTAGAATTTATTCCATTAGGATAACATCAGTCTACATGTTTATTTGGTGACCAGACAAAAAAAATTTCTGTCTGACTGTGGATTTTCTACTTATCTACTAGAAATTCATCAAATATTACAGCTTCAAATAACCATTTACTCTGGGCTTTTCTCTTGCTAAAAAAAATTTAATTCCCTTGAAGACTATGAAAGATACATAAACATTTGGAGGCCTGGAATTATGAAGTTGCCTTCAGAAAATAGTGAAGCAAAATGATAAATATATTATTCAATATAGTTAATGTTGCAAATAAAGATATTTTTTATTATTCGCTAAACTGAAGAAACTTTTTTTGACCACATAAAATACTGATACTTCTTTTCTTTATATAAGGAAATTTTAAAAAAAATACAATTAAGATTTTTTTGTATTGTGATTTTGATTTTATTTTATCAAGAAACTATGATGAGAATTAGAATAAGAATTAGAATTAAATAATAGAATTATTAATTATTTCTGCATCTATTATTATGTCCCTCATCTCTTCATGAAGAAACTAAAAGAGTTATTTGCTTTTGGAATTTATATTTGGTGAAATTTTCTGTCTCTCTAAATAGAAAAAATACCAGTCTTGTAATTTTTAAATTGCTTTTTGGCCTTCATAAAGATGAAATTTATGATTGTTCAAATTTTCAACTGTTAAATATTCTTTTCTTTTTTTTTCTTTTTCTTTTTTTTATCATTCTCCAATGCTTTGTCTATTGACAGGTATATACAAAAATAGATTTTTGTTACCAGCCATTGACGGTTCTCTTCTACTACTTGATTAAATATTTGATTTTAAGAGGTTTCCGAATTAACAGGAAATTTTTAATTAGGCAACATTTAAATGATACAGCTATAAAATATTTCGGTTAAAGAATGTATTTGACCAATAATTGGTGGTGGTGGTTTGCTTATTGCAGCTTTGTGTATCAATACATAATTGAATATAAGTGCAGAGTTTTAAATCCATTAATTGTACATGAATACCAAGCCAACATAAGATGATCGCATTCATCTATTAAAACATGTTTTAATAGATGATCTTAATCTATTAATACATGTTTTAATAGATGATTCATCTATTAAAACATGTTTTAGATACATGTATATAAATGAAATAGATTGTGTAGTGACTTCTTCAATTGTAAATAATTCTAACAAGTGACCAAACAAAAATTGTTACAGCCTAACTGTAAGGTTCTCTTCTTGGAGAGAGAAATTCAAAATATTTGTAAAGGAAAATATATAAGTCCTGAAACAAACCATTTTGACATTGTCAGATTTTAAATTTCAATTCTGAAATAACTATTCCAGTAGTTCTTTTTTTTTTTTTTTTTTTTTTTTTTTTCTTCTTCTTCTTCTTCTTTCTTTTTGCTTTGACATTCCTTTTGTTTATCTGTTTATATTCCTTTCTTCAGTCTTTCCATAGGCAAACTTGTTAAATATGTATATTGCATGATGATGCTGAGCATAATTTCAGAATTTAAAATATTTTAAATAATCATTATCATTATTAACGATTCAATATTAATAAATTTATTCATTTTTCTCTGTGATCAAACAAACAAAAAAAAATTCTGAATGTATTTTCTTAAAAAAACTTAATTGAAGATGAACGTTCCATTGTTCTTTCTCATTGAGTTTACTATTATAATTTTAAACATGTTTTTTTCTTTTATTGGGGCGGGGGTCTATAAGTTGGTGCTGCAAGCAGCAGGCATGATGCAACAGCCAGTCTACCTGAAAGTACATCAGATTTTGACTGACAAATTAGCCAAGAAAACATGTTTATTGCATTATATATATATATATATATATATATATATATATATATATATATATATATATATAGTTATTTCTCTTGAAGCTTTTGTTTGCTTCTAAAATCTTTTAATAGAATTGTTCAGCTTTCTATTTTTTTGTATTTCTTTTGCCAGAATTGATTTAATGTTTTTAAGCAAAAGTGAGTTATTTTATTAAAGCACAATAAATATTTCAAACAATTATTATTATTTTCCTTTTTTTTTTCTATAGTCATTTGGATATAAGATTAAACAAATGACATTATTCCAAATTTGTGTTTTATAATGAAACTTTAAATATTTATTGTCCACATAAAATTGACTTATGCTATTTAAAAAAATTACAAGCTTCACAGCCTGAAAAATTTTGGGGATGGTGTTTATTTTCTTAAAAAGGTACATGTTAAATGCTATGAAAAATCTGACAAAATTCAACTGTGTAAGGATGGAAAAGGAAAAAAAAGATGAAATTAAGGAGTTTAATATTCAATGAATGAAATCCAGACATTTTTTTATTTTCTCTACCAAAATGACAAAAAATATCCTTGTCACTCAGTTTAAAGATGGAATGTTTTACTTTTACTGTCAGAAGAGAATTTTACATAATTTTAAATCATTTATTCTTAGCACAGTTGGTGTTTTTCAGAATTCTCCCCCCTTCAAAATTCAATAAAGGTCATCAACAGTGAACCTAAAAAAACTGAAGGAAGAGTAGCAGCTATGTGTCCTTTATAAACTCTATGGTAAAGAATAGAATGATGAATGGTAGAGTTACCAAATATATTGCTATATTCAAGTATAGCATATGTAAAAAGAGCAACTGATCAAATTCAAAGATTTGTGAACATAACAATATTTTGGGCACTGCTGGAGAAATACAAATTTGTAAGCAACATTCTCCTACACATGAACACACTTGTGTTGGCCAACCAGCAAAAACTTAAATCAGCTTTGTGTGAATACTGGATGCTGTCTTGAGCACTTACCAAGAGTGATGACCAAGATGGATAGATAGTAAGAGAGAGTCAAGGGAATCTATGTTGTCAGTTTATCTTGATGATGATGGCTACATCAGAGTGGCTTTAGAGAAATTGGTTTTACAAAAAATTGTATCTATAATATCCTTTGAAAAAGAATACTATAACCCACACTCTGGCACACAGAACCAGACTGTAGCATGGTACCAGGTAGAATATACTACTTGGGTTACTTGGCACTGAAGATACCATGGTCTGGGGCCCGGTATAAGTTACAGTATCAATTATTATTCAACTAGGGCACAAAATCAAATACAACACTTCTGGAGTCAGTCTGAAGAATGTGACAATCTCTTGACCTGATGTTAAATGTTTATACTCCACCACAAGTATAAGTTAAAGTCATTCACTCTTTATGCCCCGAGGCATCTGCTGCCCTTCCAGATGGCTGTCTCTAGTCAGTATGGGATTGATTAGACTTTCCTCCAAGGGTTGTCTATCTTAGTTGCTGATTCAACCTAAAATCAAAATCCTATTTGCCATGTTGTGATTTCTGATCTCAGATAGGAAAGTGATCAACCCAAACATCTATACTGGAACTCTGTATCGGGAAGGCAAAGATGATGACAATGATGATATCTTAGGAGCAGAACACAAAACAGGGATTAACTATAACTACATTAATTCTCTAGTAACTTCTTCCCAAGTTTACTCCAACCTCTCTTAAACTTTACCTACTACCAACACTCACCCAAAGAGGAGTCTATGAGGAATCTGTCCTACTCTCAATAATGTTTTCCAAATAAGAAATCTTGGTTCTTCCTCTCTTATTCCACAATTAGGATTCTCAATTCTACCTTTTTTGTTATTTAACCAGATGACTCCACCCATAGGTGTCATCATCCGTCTACTTTGACAAAATTATACTTTAAGATAATTTATCATTATCAGCTTCGTGATTTGTACTATTCCAGCACTCATGGCCTGCATTTTTATCAACACCTTTCATTGTTCTTTGAAATGACACCTAATATTTTCTTTCTGTCCTCACCATAACAATTCTAGATATGTTCCTATCTTGACGTCACTATCTTCCAAAGCTTTTTTTTTTTTAAGGACATTGTTTCGCCATGACATACGATATGTTCCCCAGTTACAATGGCAACCCACCTATTTATGACAAATTCTAATTTTTCATTATTTTCCAAAATATTTTATTAGAACATCTAGGAGTTAAAAGTTCACTTCTCTTATCGTGACACCCTAACAAAACAGTTCGCTAGAACTGGCTTGTGCACCAGGAACTTAGATGACTAATTCAATTTCCATTGTTCTTAATTTTGATCATCTTTCATGTCAAAAATTTGAGACGTGCCTTTTTGACCTGACTGACGTTACTTCTAAACAATTTAAGTATATAATTTTATTTTATTGGTTAACTCTCTCCATTGTCAAAACCAAATCTTATTGATTGACTCTCTACAGCTTATTTTTCCTCAATATAAAAGAGGAAGCAGTTTTTCTCTTTTAAGTATTTCAAAGAATAGTCATTTTCAGTAGGCATTACAGAGTTTTAACTTCATATGAGAACCTTTAAAGCTGATATTCAGTTTAAGGAATTATATCACTTGATTTGTCCTGTGGGACAATGGTCTAGTGCAGTTTACCTAGTGGTTGTGGCTCTCAAAACAGTGAAAGGGTTAACTACAGAAATTTCTGATAACATTTCCTCAGTTTTTGTTCTATTTGTGTTTACATGTGACTTCATTTTTGGAGCTGTACGAGTTAACAAGTTGTGGATTTGGGATTGAATTAACTAAAAAGTTTTGGTAAATAAAACCTGGAGAAAAAATCCAGAATTCTTATCTCCAGTCTACAAATAAGAACATTAAAAAAACAGTTCCCATATTTCATGCCAATAAGATTTTTAGTCCAAGTATAAAAATCATTTCAGTTGAAACACCTGCTCATACTGTTGTAGGAAATGACCTGAGGTCAGGTTTAATGAAGAGTTAAAAGAAATCCCCAAAATAGACTAAACTCTATTTTCCTTCCTATTAATAACAAATATTGTCATTGCTAGCATTGTATCCATAAAAATGGTGGGATTATTTACATGTTGATCAAAATGTAGTATCTTTAAGCTCTGAAAATTGTCACACTAACAAGTATATATGTACATATTGGTTTCTATATATGGATATTTTGACTTCAAATGTGCAACTGTTACTTTATAATGCTAAAACTGAGGAATATGGGAATTGTTTTGTTTTTTTTCTAATGTCCTTATTTGTAGACTGAAGAATTTTATTTTTACAAACCTGTTTGTTGGGAAAGTAACATATTTTAATAATTTTCAAAATTTATAACTGAAAAGGATTTTATTCTAAGAGCTTATTTATTTTACTGATATCAAAAATTTAAAATTCTAATGTCTATAGTCAAAGATCTTCACTCAAAGAGTACTCTATTTTTCAGACAAGAGAAATTGAAAAATCAGTAACAACATCTCTCCTCATCCCAGCTATGGGTAAATAGTTTAAATTAGGCTCTCCTTGCCTTGATGGGACAACAGATTGAGAAGAGAAATAGGTTATTCGTTTCAGTGGAGAGACAAAATCAAAAACTTGAATCCCTAAGTGAGTCCGGATGTGTTCAACCCCATTCTAGCAACTGATGCCAAGTTATATAGTACTTGCCTTTCTCTTGGGCATCAGTGTCATAAAGAGGGGAGACCTACTACATGGACAACTGCCAGTCTTTGATAGGACCTTGCCAAAACCTGTACTGAAATAGATGTAATCATAGTCTCACAGAACTGACAGAGGACATAAAAAGAAATCTTTTTAAATATTTGATGAATTACACTGGTTAACACAATTTTTTGGTACCAAGAAACAAAACATTTTTGAGCTGATTCCAAAAATGACCTTCGTTTTTCATGGTTAGCTACCATTTTTGCTATACTGTAATTGCTCACTTTTGAAAATGAAACTTAATTTATGATCCTGGCTGATCACAAAATTTAGTTGGTAGAGGTCATAGAAACCCATCAATTTTCAGGTAGGCCAAGCAATTTATGTTAGCCACCTGAAATAAACATTTTTTATAAGAAAAAGTGTTTTTGAGTCAAAAGATTTTAAAAAGAAGTACCAAATTTTTCGAGTTTATCGCCAAAATTCAAATTAACAAATAAACTTTATGAGTAATACACTTTAGTAAGCCTGATAATTAAGGTGACATCAAAAAAATCAAACCCCAAAATTTTTTGTTTATTATTCATAAATTTATCCCTTCACAACAGAAGCACATTGAGAGCTTTTGTTTTCATAGAAAGAAACTCCATCTAAATACATCCCAATTGAATGCACCCATTCCATTGTACATGATGAACAACATGAAAATAATTTCACCATAATATCAGGAAACTCACGAAGGATGATGAATTTATTAATTCAATGAATGACATGGAATTATGAGCTTGGACATCGTTTGTTGACGTAGCGAAAATATTAGGCAATTGCTGAGCTGAAAACTACAAAAAGCGAGTGGAAAAGCTGTTGAAAAGTCTACAAGATATAGGTGCTAATATGAGTATTGAGGTTCATTTTTTACATCGCAATCTATAGATAAATTTCCAGATAATTGCAGTAATGTGAATGATGAGCAAAGAAAACAATTCCATCAGGATATCAAAACAATGGAAGGGCCCTTTTAGGGATGGTGCAGCAAATGAACGCTGACTGATTACTGCTGGAGTATCAAAAAGGATTTAAATAACATGGAACATGACAGACGATCAAGAAAGATAATTTCTACCATAGTTCTTACGTTCGTGAAGGTTTTCTGTTTATTAAATGATTTGATAAAAAATACTTGTTGGTCTTAGTATATTCAATCATGTTAATCGTTAAGACTTAGGGTCTGATTGATATTGCAAAAATAGTATTTCTCAATAGACTAATATTTGTTGGTTTAAGTATGAATTGAAAGGTTTCTATGATTTTAATTTGAAAAATATATTGCCATTGATCAATATCATATATACAGAAAACAAATGGAAAAAATGTTTTTTTCTAAAAATGAGGTATTATATATATTATAGCAAAAATGGTAGCTAAGAAAAAGTAAGGTCATTTTCAGATTCAGTGTCCTCAAATCAGCTAAAAAAGATGTTTGGTGCTTCAACTCCATTTCAAAAATCTTTTTTGTTGACCAGAGTTATTTTAAAGTTGCTTTATCAAGTAATAACAGCATTTCACCCAAGAACTTTAGAAAACTTGGTAAATGATTCTTATAAAATTATCATCATCATCATTATTATTAATATTATTATCATTATTATTTAATAAACTAAAGGATAGGTACCTAATAATGATCCTCTCTTGGTTTCAATTATGGGCGCTATATAATTCTTCTAAGCTGGAGCCGTGTCAGTACTATTTTATTGTTGCACCACTTGGACTTTAATGAAATATCTGGAGAAAAAGGTAAATGGGAACAACACCTGGATGCTGCATGTTGCTTTGAAAAAAATCCTAGAAGTAGTACCCTTCAAAACAGCAGTTGTACAGCCATTTGCTTCCCATCTCCTAAATTATCCAAATGAGACAAGTAAAATATGCTGGACACTGCTGGAGAAGTAAGGACAAACACATAAGCAATGTTTTCCTATGGATTCCTACGCATGGACACACCAGTTTTAAGGCAACCAACAAAAATTTATATCCACCAGCTCTATGCAGACACTTGCAAAGAGTTTACAAGATGCTGAAGTTATGTGGGTAGATCTATCCAAGTAAGTTCTTGGGCTGTTTATATCTGAGTTGTATTTTTAGGTATGGTTGCAGGGAATTTAGTAGAGTACAATATATCCGATAAATGCTCAAAGGAGATTTAAAATCTGACGAGACAGGGACAGGGACGCATGTAAGTCATTTGTGTTAATTTGTTAATACTGCTGCACTAACACAACACATGCTTAGCAGAATGCCATATCTATTAAAGAACTACAAACAAGGGAGACAACCATATATCATACAATACCAAGTTAGATAACTCACACTTCAACATTACTGATGTCTTGTCTAGAATACATTTAAAATAAAATAAAAAATTATCTATGCTGCAAGTCTCTCAGAATATCAGAAGGCGCTCCCACCTTCAGGCAATCAGTGACCTGTTCTTGCCCCCTGATTCATTTAATTTGGATCTCCTTCTTGGCCATCATTTCCTTCCATAGCAACTCTCAGATGCCAGTCACTCTCCCTGCATAATCTGAATATCTCTTACAGTTATCAATACACCAGCAATAGCTGCCTCACTGAATGCAAGAGTCTCTGAGGCTAATGGACTCTTTGCTATCCTGACAAGTTTTTTTTTTTAATGACGAGCATATTGGAGTTATTCTATTCATTCGGCCACAAACGAAGATGACTGAAATAGATTACTGAGAGTGTATGTGTATGTATATTGAAATGAGAAACTGATCCAAGTAATCGTTTTCACAACAATTTCCCTTAGCTTAGTATAGCGCTCGCAGAACTAATCGCCACCAACAAAAATATCTCCACTTAGTAACAATCTCCACCAACAAAAATATCTCCACTTAGTAACAATCTCCACCAACAAAAAGTATCTTGCCGTTTCTCTCGCGCCTGATGTTTTTATACTTGGCCGTTCACTTTGAAAAATTTGCATACGTCGCTCTCGCAAATTATCTTCACTCGAGACCGCATTTTACCTTAAATTGAAATCTTAGGGCAGCCATGTTTTTTTCCTCTCGAGCCCACCACCATTTTGCACGTCAGGTATATACGCACTCGTTTTACCACTTGGGGTAAGTCATCTTCTACACCACCCTGTGAGGATCCATCCTCCAAGCTAGCATAAGTGGCGTATGAACAGGAAACAATATTCATACCAGCAGGTTTTCCCAGCTATGGGAAGAATATAGAACCTGTCCCTGACTTTAATTTTATTAGTGATTTGTTGACCTTCAACAGTAACTTCACTTTCGAAGATTTTCCAGTATTGCTCATCCTATATATAACAAATGGTACATCAGATCAAGTTTGCATTGCTATCCACATCATTTGACCTGTCAGTCTTTTTAGATGTCTTCTCTTTTGAACTCAAATCATTTTTTCTTAAGGACCTTCCTTTCTATATTTTTTTGAAGATATAGATGAAGCATATAGATTTTGGTCTATAATAATCTCATTTTTTGTTTGCTTAACACCCAATCTCCAAAATCCAAAGGTTCTACTTTCATTTATTCCATCTTTGAATATTCTTTTTAATTCTGAAATCACATTCCTCTGAAATGTGCTTGTTGGAAGAGTACCATACAAGTCTGATAAACCTACAATTATCTCTAATTTGTTTACCCTTTTTCTATCCCATAAACCCTTAATAAAGTTTTCTCTCTATGTGACGCATGTCTTGTTTTCCTCTGTTCGAGTCCTTTTTCCACAGCAGAATGCCAACTTTAACAGGTTATGGGCCTAGAAAGGATAGTAGACGTCACAGGAACACACCCTTAATTGATAGAGATGAAGAAAAATATGAAATTTGGGAAACTAAGTTCTTAGGCCGTTTAGGGTCACTCAGCCTAAAAGACGCCATCTTTGGTGTAAACCTCACAGAAGATGACGAGAGGAACAAAGAAGCCTATGCGGAACTTGTGCAGTTTCCAGATGACAAAGGTTTGTCATTAATATTGAGAGAAGCCGCAGACAACGAAAGAAAATCCCTCAACATATTACGCGGACACTATGCAGGGAAAAGAAAACCGGGAGTTATTTCGTTGTACACCCAATTAACGTCTTTCAAAAACGGCACTAATGAAAACGTGACAGACTACGTAATAAGGACAGAAACTATTTTAACAGCTACGAGAATAGCCGGACAAACAGTAGACGATGCTTTGATCACCACAATGATATTGAAAGGCTTGCCAAGGCACTTAAACCCCTTTTCCATCTACGTGTCGTGCCCTGTCAAAAACGTAAACAAACCAGATCACTCAAAACCCCGTAAAAACGCTACGTCCGGCTACGACCGGAAATAATGAAATCATCCATAGCCCTGGCCTGCAGTACCAGCAAAGAAAAAATATATACCTTTTTACAACATTAAGAGTGCCAGTCTTTCGAAAGTCACTCTATCAAAATAGAGTGGATTATCTTCAGAAGCCTATTGAATTACTACTGATAATTTTTATAGACGAACTTTCTGTCCACGCGGCTCTGTAGTGTGATACGATCTTCACTCTATTTATAGACAAGCCCTTTCAGCAGTCAAATTGCTAAGCCCGTTGGTATGATTCTTTCGAATCCTGACGCGTAAGCGAAGCTCTCAAGGCGTAATCCTACATCTAGTGGTCGCATTCGCCTTATACCAACGTAGATATGCCAACAGATCTTTTAGGGGCCATTAGAGGTCTCCATCCCAAGTGTTGGAGTATCTCTGATAGTTCTCATGAACTTGTCGAAGCAGACGACCTGGAGGAAAACACGAAGAGGATAATAAAACCACCCGGTCTTAACCATTTCAGTCAGTTTCCCGTCTGTTCCTCGCTTACGCAGTGCTAAGACACAGCCGTCTTAGCTGCGATACTCGTTCGCTCGTTTCCTCGACTTTGCAGAGCTAAGACACGGTAGTCTTAACCACAACACTCGTTCTTCAGGTCGCCAGTGCTAAGACACGGCAGTCTGAGCCACGGCACTCGTTTGCTCACCCGTTTCTCGGCTTCGCAGTGCTAAGACACGACAGTTTTAGCTATGACACTCATTCGCTCGTTTCTCATCTCTGCAGTGCTAAGACACGGTAGTCTTAGCCACGACATTCATTCGTTCGTTCCCCGTTTCCGCAATGCTAAGGCACAGTAGTCTTAGTCATACCACTTGTTCGTTCACTCTTCGGCGCCACAGCGCTAAGACACGATAGTCTTAGTCACTCATCCGTTCGTTCGTTCCTCGCCTACATGGAGCTAAGACACGGCCGTCTTAGCCCACTCGTTCGATCCTGCGCGACCAAGTTACCAGCATCAACACTTGAGACACATCGACACATCCCCGGTTAAACCAAAGTACTGTACAACCGGGACATCGATTATCCACCAGACTCTACCAACAACAACGATCGCACGCTGACTCTACCAACAACGACGACCACTAGCTGACTCTACCAACAATGACAACCACCAGCTGACTCTACCAACAACGACGATCACCAGTTATCTCTATTTCTACCTTTCGACGACTATTCCACCAGTCGTCTCTTCTATTTTTATTGTCAGTAAGGCCATAATTCTGTAACCGGCGACAAAATGAATTGTTGTTATACTATTATCTCGCCTTTGTTCTCTTCATTGTCTTCCGACTGTCAATTTACTCACACGCTTAACATAAAAAATAATTTGCAGGGTCGGCGTTACTCACAGCAACTAAAAGTTGATGTTCTCGAAATTCAAAACCGAATTCCACAGCTTTGATGAAACGCTAAAGCACATAGACCGCTTTAGTAGCAACGATGTCATGAAGTTAACTTCCTCATTTTCAAAGGCTATGAAAATGAGGGCCATGATAAACGAGACATCTCATGTTTTACATGTGGTGGAAAGGGAGACCTAACTAGAATCTGCCCCAACAACTACCACAAAGAACGAAAACCATGGTGCTACTATTGTAAATGTACAATCCACAAAAGAGAATCCTGTCACTATAAGTGAAGGGACACTATGAAAAGGGTAGCAGACATGGAAGAAAGCTCGTTCGCATTCAAAATGGACGACTACTACCTAAAAAAAACGACTGTACTCACGGAACTGCTGGGTCGACGCAAGAGCTACGAAGTAAGTGACGCGAAGACATTTTTAAATTACGACCAAACATTCCAGCCAGAGAACCACTATATGGAACTAGTTGATGTAACAAAAAACAGCGGCGTAGCGTTAAAAAGATGAAACGCTGAAGTATGTCTACTAGATGCGGATGGAAACCAAGTGGCGTTCACTCTCAAAAAGCACTACGCATACCCTCCTACCCACATGATATATTTTTTTGTAAAAATCGCAACTACAAATGGAGCGTCAGTTATTTTTAAAGAAAACAAAAACGAACGAACAGTTAGAATTCTATCGTAAGGCTCAGTAGCAATGAGTCAGTGCTCACATGTGTAATGAATTACAAGTTGAAGTGAGATTATATGGACATTGGGATGTTCCATTATTCGAAGGTGGTCAAGTCCATTCCCTGGACAGTGATTAGTTTCTGACCAAGTGAGTAGGCATATTAATGTATATATACACCGGCTTGCTTCAGTCATGTTTTAGGTGTTACGGGTTCAGTATTGAGTTACCGCCCGTTCTACTTTTCGTCTGCCAGTCGGATGCTAGCTGGAGCCACTAAGCCGGTAAGTGTTATTATTCTTGTTTATTCTGCCCGTTAGAACAGTGACTTCTACATCCCCCCCCCCCACAAAAAAGCATCTAATTGTTAAAGTAGTGCTGGAATCAGGGTATCACCCTAGAAGGAGACTATGTTGATGAATGAAATTGAATTTTGCGTAAAAGTTGTTTTATAAGTTCGGCCCGGGTCTTCTTCAGTGATGATAACTCAAACTTCAACAGTTGCGTGCATAAGATCTAGGTGAAAAGGGGTATCATAACCCCTGTACCCGTCGGCATGCCCACTGATTGGTGCAGCACTATGGTAATAACTGCCAAGAAAAATGGAAAACCACGAAGAACGATAGACTACCAACACTTAAATTCACAGTGCAAACGAGAGACACACTACACAGGGTCACCGTTCCAGCTAGCACTACAAGTGTCACCTAAGCAAAAGCAAACAGTGTTTGATGTCGTCAATGGATACCACTCCGTTCTCCTAAATAAAGAATCCCAATCATTAACCACCTTCCTCACAGAATGGAGAAGATTCATGTACCTAAGGATGCTACAAGGCTACCTTGCATCTGGCGATGCCTTCATTCGAAGGTATGACGAAGTAATAAAAGACATCCCCGCAAAGTTTGCTGCCCTGAAGGCTGGCGCCTGATATTTGCCAGCAGCAGATTCAGCATCGATGCCGAACGCAGATACGCACCTATCGAGGGCGAAGCTGCAGCAATCGCATGGGCATTGGAAAAATTTCGCATGTTCATTATGGGTTGTCCAAACCTTTTAGTGGTCACAGATCATGAACCACTAAAAGGATTACTCGGAGATAGAGACCTTAGTAAAATCAGTCCCCCCTCCGATTATTCAGGTTAAAGGAGAAAACCCTCGGATACAGATTCACCATTCAGCACTGCCCTGGGAAGTGGCACAGAGCCACTGATGCCACCTATCGCAACCCAGCAACCATCTTGGAGGCACTCCTAAATGTATTCCCAGCTGAACCCTCGCGGTCGGACATCATAGAGTCTGACGACATGGACGACTGGATCAAATCAACAACCATACTAGCATCATTCAAGATAAGCGACAACATAGTGCTCATCTCACCAGACATTATCCGTGCGGCTGGACGCAGCGACCTGCAATACAATAAGTTAATAGACACAATACAAAACAGATTTAAAAAAACGCACAGCCTCCCGGCACTCGAGATCCGCAAATACTGGAAAGTGAGACAGCACCTCAGTATTGATGATGGATTAGTGCTCCTAGATCAAATAATTGTCATCCCCACTTCTCAACGTGCAAAAGTCTTACGGCGCTTGCATTCTGCGCACCAAGGAGAAGTTGGTATGAAGGCCTGTGCCAACGAATCTGTTTATTGTCCCAGGATGAACGCCTCAATCCGTAACACTAGAGCAGGTTGTACATACTGCTCAAGGACTGCCCCTAGTCAACCAAATGAGCCAATCAAATTTACACCATCTCCTGATGGGCCATTTCAGCAAATCGTCATGGACCTCTTCCTTGTTGGGAACCATGAGTACTTAGCATGCACTGACAGGTTAACCGGCTACAAGAGCCATCCTACAATACAGGAATACGCCTATCCAAAATATCGGGCTGTCCCCTGCTCAACTGCTCCTCCACCGCCGGCTACGTGACTTCGTACCGTCCCAACCCACACTCTACCAGCCACACACGAATTGGATAGCCGCAGCCCAAAATCGTGAGATGAGTCTATCCCGTCGGAACGCTCATCTCATAGAACGATACAATAGAACAGCACCCTATGCCCCTTTCAAAAGGGACAAATAGTTGCAATTAACGACCAAAAACCTGCCGATGGTCTCAATGACCTGATCTGTTGTAGATCAGGTCATTGAGACCCTCCCCAACCACCAATACCGTGTCAGAGTCGACGCATCAGGTAGAATTACCTTGCGAAATCGCCGATTCCTCAGGAAACTTGAAACAACAACAATCCTGTTTCCCATTCCTAGTGCCGTGCTCGAGACCTCTACACCAAATCCAACTCCCTATAGACCCAATACACCAATGCCGTAAACCACGGACACTGGAATAACATCGTCACACCCAACATCAAATACCGCACAGCCGTCTACATCAACGCAGACCCCCTGGGCATTGTCCAGATTACTTCTACACAAACAGCCAGGTTTAAAAGAACTTATTCCTCCCCAAAGACCACCACCTACGCGCGATGAGGGGAAGTAGATGTAGAATAATAATTACACTTTCCGCGATAATCTTCATGCAATGACGTGCCCGTATGTGGACAGTCAGACGTCACAGCCCAAGCAATGACGTGCCTGTATGTGGACCGTCAGATGCTCAATAAATAGTCCTCCTTCTCCTCAAGTATGAAGAAGCTACTGCCCTAACGCACAGGAGAAAACAATACTTAACGGCTCGGCGGCCCGGCTGGCGTCGGCTAACAGACTAAAATTGCCAATGAGCGGGTCAACATATGTATGCACGCTAGCATAGCTTCTCTTGGGTTCGCAGCCAATCACCACACTGGGAATCGACGAGACCACCTGCGCATTGTGGAACGCCCCGATGCGCCTATAATCTTCCCTGCCTGATGCTCAAGTCGATTCACTTTCACGCGTAATTCAACACGTGAACTACACTCAAGTACAGAACTTCGACATGGTGCTGCAGACAGGATACGACTTGGCTGGATGGGAAAGCGCATTTGTCGAAGCAGGCATATCTGCTACCTCCGCTAAGATTTATGCGTAAATATTCTTTAGCGAGGAAATCACAAGGGACAGTCTCCACATGCTAGACCGTACGATGCTCAAGGAACTAGGCATCAAGACGTGCTCGCCATACTCAAACTGACCAGAGAACCCTTGCTATCGCCAGCTAGTCATACGAAGCCCCCGACCGTAAAACTCCCTCAACTCGTCTCGAAAATAACGACACAACAATTCCGGAAATTCAAAATAGACTGGGACGTATTCACAAGGATAACTAATCTCCCCACTGGATAGACTAACGTCCAGCTATATAACTATGCCGATGAAGCCGTCCAGAACTCCATTATCAACACCTACCCCGATTTTTTCAAAACAAGCTCTAACAAGTTACTTAATATGCTCGAGGTCCTAGTCACGCCGAAGTCAAACCCCAAGGTACACCGCATCTCGTTTTCATCGATCGCGCAAAGTGATAACGAGACCGTTTAGAATTATGTAGTTCGGCTGCGATCAGGAGCCCACGATTGTGACTTTATATGCCCAAATTGTCACCATGATCTATCCCACATATATATCAAGGACCAGTTCAGCCAAAGATGCCCTACAAGCGGACATGCTGGCGAAAACAAGGTCGCTGAAGACCCAAGAACAGAATATAAGCCACGCCGAAGCATTTGAAATGGCCATGCGAGACTAAAATGAAATATCCAGTGTTTCTGACATGGCAGGGTTGCGGATATCAGCATATCGTCAACAAAGGCGAGCACAGGACGTGGCCTGATCGACTGCTATCCGCAGACGCGAAAGGATCGTCGAGACCCCGGCAGAAGGCGTGTAAAGGCTGCGGTAGTCACTAACATGGTGGAGCTGGATCAGGTGATAGGCCACGGATGTGCCCAGCATTGGGCCAGACGTACAGAGCATGTGGCAAGCAAAACCACTTTGAGATGGTCTGCCAGTCGAAGGGTGCGGAGAAACGATGTGCTCTGCGATGCATTGGGGATAAGGAAGCCGCCATGGATGCCCTCATTGCGCACATAGCATTCGACCCGGCGACTGGAGCCTATAAACCGGGTAATAGCGGCCTCGAAGAGCTCGAGGCGCCAATAATCCCGTTCTCCCCATGCCCTGATCCAAGACGGATCAGAGACATCCCTGCTGCCCACCCAACCAGACTTAAGATCTACCCCGATAGCGGTGCAAACATATGTCTTGGTGGACACTTGGGGCACATGGGATCCCCAGAAAGGAACTTGGTTCCCTCTAAAAAAAATAGGCACCGTCGGATGATTTTCTTTGGTATGTCAAGATTGGTTAGCTGTCACGTTTGAAATTGGGAGTCGAACTACAAAGGAGACTCTGTATATATGCAATAAAATACAAGTAATATATTTTGTCGAAGTCAAATGACTCACCTTCTAATATGGCTGCCTTCTTGAATCTTCTTGGTAAAAGCAAGCCAGCTAAGCTTACCTCATTTTATAGGAAAGCACCTAATGCAGCAGGTGAATTGTTCTGTGGTGCCAGGATGACCTGCCCACCACATTTGCATGAGTGGTGTCTATCTGTGGTGCCAGGATGACCTGCCCAACACATTTCTACTTGTGTGTCAGACCACTCTCAAGTCAAATATTCATCAATATTTCAGCAAGGCAGCCTGTATTGATGTCGAGATATTACCTTCATGCTTCCCCAGACTCATGACATCGCCACCATCAGTAACATGCAATGCCATTATTTATTATAGAATAATAATAGTCCTGTTTATTATTATTCTATAATAATAAACAGCACTCACCTGTACAAGCCAAAAATAACATGGCTGCCTCCTTGGAAAAACTAGCCAGCTAAAGCTCACCTCTTTTATTGAAGAGTGCATGAGCAGCATGTGGATTGGTTCACTTTACAAGAATGGACCAACCCAACACATTTGCATAAGTGATGTCCATTCATCTACTTATTTCTCAACCAAATTACTCAGAGGTTGATCTTTGGAAGCCAATCTACTTGAGCTAACCAATATTCTACCGGTATGCCATACAAAGCCCACTAAACCACCAATGGAACACTACAAGAAAAGTCATTACTGCCCTACCAAACCGCCAATACCAAATAAGAGTTGATGAATCAGGAAGAATCACACTTAGGAACTGTCGTTTCCTGAGAAAATGTAAATTTAAGATCGCACCAAAACCAATACCAAGGGCAACACCTGCAGCCATAACTCCTACAATTAATACTGCACTTCTACATCCTGATCCCCTAACATCTTCCAGTAATGACGCACATACAACAATTGACACCCCTAAACAAACCACACATACACTTAAACACCCTTGGTCGTCCCAAATCCCTAGAGCTCTATCCAGACTACTACTACATAAAAGACCAGACCTCAAAGTTAAGACACAGCCCTCATACAACCCGACCTTCACGCAGGGGCAGGGGAGATGAAGAAGCTAATGCCCTAACGCACAGGAGAAAACAAGGCGTTGGCTAACAGACTAAAAATCGCCAATGAGCGGGTCAGTATATATGCACGCTAGCATAGCCTCTCTTGGGTTCACAGCCAATCACCACGCTGGGAATGGACGAGACCACCTGCGCATTGTGGAACTTCCCTGCCTGATGCTCAAGTCGATTCACTTTCACGCGTAATTCAACACATGAACTACACTCAAGTACAGAACTTCGACAAAGTAGTAGTAATCTTCTCTGGGCAACTCTGTTTGCTACATAACTGAATACTTGCGTGAACAACTTCACAAATTCGACAAAGGTGTGTAAAATGGTCTGCAATAAGATCTATGTATGCTGTAGTTGTCAAAACTATTACTAGTTTCACAAGTGATCCTTGCAAACACATCATACACAATTAGAGAATCACTATCAGACAGTACAACATGATGCTGAAGACTAGATGCAGACCCACATGTAGGTTCTATCACACAAACTCAAGCATCTATTTGCCCAATCGGCTGAAGCTGTAGAATACACTGACAGTTTCTCTACAGTTGGGTAAGACCCCACCCAAGGGTGTCTTTAATATGACATTAAACAATCTGATGGTAAGATTCAGTAATGCTGGAGCTTTTGGGAATGCAGATACCCATTCATTGCCATTAGTCCCTCATCCACTCTGGCCCAGAGTGGTAGCATCTGATAGGGTCCTATCTACAGGTCAAATAGAACTAAATTGTATACTTATGTAAAACTGAATTGCTTGAAATAGGACTGTTTTGACATTTAAATTGTGTACTTATGCTAAAGTTAAACTGAATGCTGCAAACCAACAGGAAAGAATAAAACTGTGGAAACAGCATTTCGAAAACATACTAGGAAACCCACTGAAAATAACACATTAACCAATCACCAGAATAATTAGTAAGCAATTGGACATTAAACTAGGACCGTTCACTCAAGAAGAACTCGACTCGGTTCTCAGAAAAATTGAAATTAGGAAAGCTGCAGGGCTGGACGAGAAGTATAGAAGACCAGACAATTCGACGACATACTGCTCCGACACTGCAACGCAGTCTATAATCAAAATACGATAGACAGATGGATGAAGGGATGCATCCTCCCCTTCCCTAAAAAGGGTGATCTCGGATTAGCCTAGAACTACCGAGGCATAACACTTACATCCATAGCAGCCAAAATTTACAATGCCCTACTACAAAACCGCATAGAACCCAAAATTGACAACAAAATGGCTTCCGAAGAAATAGATCCAAGCTAGACGAACCAGACATGCAGGACACTGCTGGAGAAGCAGGGACAAGCTCATAAGTGATGTACTCCTATGGACCCCCACATATGGCCGGGCAAAAGCAGGACGACCAGTTCGAACATACATTCAGCAGCTATGTGAGGATATGGGATGTAGCCCTGAAGACCTACCAGAGGGGATGAACGATAGGGAGAAGTGGCGAGAGAGGGTCAGGGATATCCATGCCTGTGGCATGACATGATGATGATGCTAAATTGAATTGTTTAAAATGGAACAGTTTTTGTATGCTCAACTGAATTTTTTGAAATAGAACTGTTTTGTCATTTAACTGTGTGTAAACAAAGACTATACTTATACTAAACGGAATTTTTTATTAGAACTGTTTGACTAAACCAAATAGCTTGAAATAGAAATGTTTTTGACAATAAATCTGTGTATTTATGCTAAACTGAATTGTTTGAAATAAAACTGTTTATTTGTATAAAAATGGATTTGGCATTAAATAACCTATAAAGGTCGATATGCTATAAAACCAAATAAACAATCGAACAAGCATCTACTTGAAATGTACAGTGAACTGACAGGTGAGTTGAACAACACCAGCATTGAATTATGATCTGATGCAATGTTCCTTTTCATTGGTTGGTTACCACCCTGTCAGAGGTCAGTGGTTCTATTCTTGCATCATTTGTGTGCACCTGCAGTTACCAGTATATTGCTGATGTTTTACCAGAATTTATATATTTCTTATACACTCTTGCTATTGTTGCCCAAGAATAAACAACAGCAGTTACTACCATGGAGATAAAGTGACTCCATCTTTCTGAACCCCAAATAATCATTCCACAACCAAATGTCTGCCAGTGCTGCATCAACCATTTATCATACATAGATTATCGGAGTCTATTTCCACAAGGTGTAATAAGAGACAATGTTATCCACTATACTGCTGTCTCTAATTCTAGGTACTTTACTTTATGTACAATTATGGAGGAATTCATGGAGTAATGATTATCATCAGGGAAATGGATAATAAATAGTAGGGCAGATTGGGATCTTTAACCTTGGTATAGAGTAATCTGTATAGAAGAAGGAAAATTCTAAATTCAAACCTGTTAAACTCTGCTAAAAAATTGACCTTGTGTTGCATCCTGCTCTTAGGGGAAGGGTTGAGTGAATGCAATTATAAATCATAATAAAATACCATTATGCAACACAATAAATTGGAACTACTGTTGACAGATAATATTTAATTATTTTTGGTTTACGTGTATAGAAAAAAGTTTAGCTTATTAACTTGAGAATATTTAGCTTAAATCTAATGCTACTGTAAAGAAAAAAGTATACCAAATAAAAGTAAAGGCTTCTATAAAAACCTTAACTTTTATTTGGTAATACTGGTTACAAACAAATTTCTTTTTTTTTCCAAAGACAGCAAGGAATAGTGTGTGTTCTGTCCTTGCAATTATGAATACTAACAATATACACCAACTATATTTTAGCATTTTTTGTTCAGACTTGTAACTTTTTTTTTAACTTGCAGCCTAATATATAATGGGGATTTCAATTCTTTTAGCTGATTTACTAACATTCAACTCAAGCAGTGACTTTTAGGAATGATTCAGTTGGTGAAGTGTAAACAACAGTCCTTCATTGATTAAAAAGGAAGTTTATAGAAAGTTCTGACCATGATGAGTGATGATAAAGTTGGACAACAAAAATTGTTGTAAATATTATGCAATATGATGATATTTCTGTATTTGCAAATCAATGCATGTTCTAGTATAAAAACTATTTTCACTTACACTTTGGTTTTATAAAGGAGAACTAGAACATAAAACTGAAGAACAAAAAGAATTAAAAAGCAACACAATTTAGCTTCTACCAATGGCTTAAAAAAAAAGGCTTAATATTTTTCTTCATAAAAATACTTTCAGCTGTTATGTTATGTAATGGTTTCCTTCAAGTAGCCTACTAGATATAGCAAATACTTGGTAGGAGTGATGGACAGAGGGTGGGTTAAAGTTCAAATCTCCAGTTCTGTGAAACTATGATTGATGTTGGGAAGTCATATGGAAATTAAGGGAAAGTTTGATTTAAAAAAGTAATGAGTTATGTTTAGATGTCAAAGGAAACAGATTTATATTTTGGGGCTTAAGTGAGACACCCCCTGCTAATTGGGGTTGGGTTATAATTCATAAGAGAATGTATCTTTCATTAATTGAACAGAAAGCATCTTTTGAAAAGTTCTTCTCATTTATAAGATCAAGATCAAATGACAATCTCATTTGTCTCCTCTTCATTTTTGTATCTTGTGAGAGAACCAACAATATTACAATAATTGCTACATTCTAATATAAATAAAGTTAAAGGAATAACAAGAATACATGAATATAATTTTTTTTATTCCTATAAAAGAAATAGTTACTTTTACCAAATAGTGGAGCCATTAAAAACCACTGTATTATAAAATATACAATTCCTTTTCTTTTGTGTACATGTGGGAGCATCCTTATATATTTAGCTTTATATTCAATTGAATGTCGTCATGAAAATATCATATAGAGTATTCTAATAATAGTATAGATTTTGTATTGATTAATTAGTGTTACTAGCAAAAATATGCAACCTTCAGGTCCAAGTATTTAAGTTTTCATGCAATAAAATAATTAGATAAAAGAAATTAAATAAAACGTATATAAAAATATTACATTTATTCCTATTTTAATTGATTCCTATAAAACAATTATAAAAAGGATTGCTTTTGATACATTTGAGAATAAAACAAAAATATTAGCCATGACACCAATTATTTATTAAATCTGGTTTTGTTAAAATCAGTGTGTATCCACACCATATACTATATAAATCTTTATTTCTTGGTGATATATTACATACATTGTTCAAACACCAGTTTCGCTATTATGTTCACTTTCAAACTAATATTCCCACAGCTATAAGTTAAATAGTATCACTACTGTTCTTCTAAAAAGATAGCTTTGGTATTAAATAACCAACAAAGGTTGATATGCCATTAAACTAACAACCCAAACTGAGATAATACACATTGCAGGATTTTAAACATTTTAATAACATGGGCTATTTTGAGGCAAATTTAACTTTACTAGCCTTTAATAAAGACATCATTAATAAATAAAATGCTAATTAAGATTGAATAATGATTATTTGATAATCATTGTGAATATATATTGTGAATATAACATAACTAAGGGAATTGTGGTGTTAGCTGTGATGTATTTTCAGTTTTTCATTTTTTAATTTTCTGGGTAATCTTTTTAACATGGCACTCAAAGAGAAATTTCATAATTCTAGTTTGTACAATGAACATAGAAAACTTGTGTAAAAAACAAAATTGTAACAACTCCTCTGAAAATGACAACTTCATGAAAATTCATTATCTATGATTTTAAGAAGATGCATTAATATTCTAAGGTAATTCTGATTTATACATTGGAATATGCTCCAATTCATTCTCTCTTGAATAAACCAAATTACACCACGTTGAAATTCAGTGATCTGACTGTTGCAACTGATGAGAAATGATCGGTACAAGGGAAGTAACTCGACTATTAACAACATTTACATTTAAAATAAATTTTAGATATATCTTCATTGTTAATCTAATCCTTTATCTCATCTAAATGAATAGATAAATGTTAAATCCCCATAACCTTTGCTTAAATTCAGTTATGTACATTAATATTTTCCAAATATTTTTAGGATCCTAAAAAATCAATGATAGATTTTGGTAAAATTTAGATTTAAAAGCAAGTTTAAAGTTCAAGCGATAACTCCCTTGCTGCTCTCCATGCATCTCTCACATATTTTGCAACACTGCGATGACAGACTCCATGTTGTATTCTGAAGATGCATATTACATGAACTCAGAAAACAGCAGTGTCACAAGAACAAAGAATAAGAAAAGATGAATAAGATTTGAAGAACTGGACTTGATCATGAAGGGGTGGGGATGTGACACTCTGGGACCTTTCTTTAATTTTGCTTTACTCTCAATCTCTTCTGGCATAAGGCATGAGCTCAACAAACTTCTTCCTCACCTTTATGTCCAACACATGACTCTAGTCCCAGCCAACTGACTCCCTCATAGCTAATCTCATCTGTATATAAACAGGGACACATCCTTACTACTTATGGACACAGACCACCCATATTTGGATTCTTAAATGGCTCAAAGTTTATCTGCTAGCAAGAAGCACCACAGTTGTAGGTTTATAGTAGACAGAAAAAAACCTTTTCATCTAAAAAACATATTTGCCAAATTCAGATTTTATTGTTTTTCCAATTTTTAATTAGACTTCCCATTTATCACAGTATAGTCAGCTGGGGCTGCAGAATATAACAACTGCATCTCTGCAACACAGTAATAAGATATAAAAAGGTCATTCAATAAATAAGGGAAATTTTTTTTAAAAAACAAAATAGATTTTTTTCGGAATTTTTTCCATAAATATTTGGTTTGGGATTAGATTATAGCAAAAATTATTTTAACCTCAACCCAGTTGGTTTGGGGCTGTAGAATATGCTGACTGCATCTCCACAGAGAGGTAAGACTCCCCACCCCTAATGAGTGTCCCAGATATGACACTAAATCATCTGATAGTGAGGCTTTAGTTTTAGGGTTTGGGGGAATGTGGAGTACCCCTTCATTGCAATTACTTCCAGATCTACTCTACCCTGGAATGGTGATACCTGTTAGTCCCATTTATAAGTCAAATAGAAGAGTTTAACCATTTAACCGTGTGACTGATATTAAATTGAATTGGTAATGTTACAAAGCAATTCTTAAAACCATTTAACTGTGTGCAAATTAAACGATCAGTATTAGTGAGACTTGAAATCATTTAACTGTGTGCAAAGAAATGAACTCTGACTTGCTTAAAATGTTACCTATAAATTATATATATTTAATATATGATAAATCACAAATCATATATATTTGATATATGATCTTGTATAAACAAGATTTGGCATTAAACAACCTTCAAGGGTTGATATGGAATAAAACCCAACCAACCAAACTTAATGGATACGTTTCAAGCAGCAGGCTTGTCTTCCTCATTGTCAAAACAGATTTAACTATTAAGCATTAACATATTTAAGAGAAACCATCTTTCTTTGGTACCCTTATTAGCCTTGAACATAAAGTTGTGGATGTACCAATTGGCACTGGTTCAATTATTCCCAAGTCAACATCTCAGTCGACATCCTTCTTCACTCTCTTCTTCCAGAGGTGAGACACTGGTATTAGTGTGTGGACTGCCACTGGTCTTACCTCTGGGGTGAAAGTGATGTCCAGTGGCTTTCCTCTCCTTGTTTGCAGCTGTTTATGTGGCTATATATTGAATATGTTTGATTGGAAGTAATTGAATATTTCAAGTTTTCAAGCTGGCCTTTGTTGGCTTTAGTTGGAGTAAATAGCATCATGGTAGACTTTGAGGGCATTTGCACAGGGCCTCACAGGCTGCATCTGACAAAAAGTTTAATTGTGATGTTAGGGTTGGAAGTGAGGTGGCAGTAAATCTAGCTTCTTTAGCCTGACATATTCTCAGATATATAAATGACTCGAGCAATAATCTGCCTTTTATCTCTTGTTGATCATCTGTTATACCATGTATCCAGTGGCTTGAATTTCTAGTCCTCTAAAATAGGTTTGAGCTTCAGTATCTGCATGAGCAAGAATGTAGTGGTCACTGTCATTTTGGGAAGGGCACATCCAAATGATTCATGCTCCTAGTTTAAGAATGTTGTCCTTGCTATTAGGGATGAGTGATAGTTTAGGGAAGGGATTTATTGAACTGTACCAGTGTGGATTGTGGTGGGCATTTTGACATATATGCCTGCTGACTCTGTGCACCTTTCTGCATATTGTTGGAGTTTTACAGATGTAGATCAAAGAGCACAAAGACAAGGGATAGTGTCACAAAAAAAAAAAAAAAGAGAAACAAACACACATATTCAGCTACTTAAATCTATTCTCTCATCAGGTTAGTGCCAAAAAGTTGTGTTCACCAAAGGAAATAAAAATGAATGTTCTTCATCCCAAGTTTGAACTTTTAACTAGCATCCATTCACTCAAAATCACCATTCACACGCATCCATGCACACACACACATACATATATATGCATACATATACATGCACACACACATACACAAATACATACATCTCATTACATGATCATGTGCACAACTAGATATATATGTACTAGGGTACTTAAGAGTCCATAGTGTTATACACCTACCCCAATCATTTTGTCATCTATTTCACAAAATTACACAACAAAAAAATTTACACTATGCTTCCACAATTGGCTCGTCACCACTTCCTCCTCTTAGAAAAACACACCAGACAACTGGATCTAGATGTAGAAATCATCTACCCATCTCCAAGCTTAAACCATTTCTCCAGCTTCAGCATTTTCCAATTTATTGATTATGCCACCTCATGTCATTCCAATTTTCCCTCCCTGGGCTATAATTTCCACTGAATCTATGCTGTCATAGTCTTGCTCCTTCTTTTCCTACCCCCAAGAACCCCAAAGTTTGACAGAGGAGTCTGACGGGACCCCCTTTCCTTAAAGGGCAGTGGCGACATAAAAAAAACATGACGTGAGAAAAAAACAATAAGGAATGAATTTTCGAGAGAAGTTCCCATGGCATATAAGCTAAAGTACTGGACTACAGCATCGTAGTAAGCAAGTTCGAACTCCATTTGTGCAATTATGTTCACTTTTCAACTAATATTCTTGGGAAAGGTAAGAAACTTCTTTATTCTTCCAGCTATAGGTTAAACAGTACCATTACAGTCCTACAAGGATTGTTGGAATTCATTCATAATGGCCGTTAGCAGTAAGTAAATACTTGTTTGCATAAAAGAGCAATGCTATGACTTCAGGCAAGATTATATGGACATTGGGGCATTCCATTGTTCTCAAGTGGCAAAGTCCATTCTCTGGACGGTGATTGGTTGCTGGTCCAGTGAATGGGTATATTAGTGTGTGGATACACTGGCTTGCTTAATATGTTACATGTTCGGTATTGGATTACTGCCCATTTTACTTTTTGCCTGCCAGCTGGGGCTGTTGAACCAGTAAGTGTTGTTCTTTTTGTTTATTCTGTACATTAGAGTAGTGACTTCTACAAAGGATGACTTTAAAAAGAAAAAAATTTTTGGAAGGTTTTGAACCAAGTTAAAGAAAAAGCAAATGAAACTATACAATGTCCAAGCAAAAAAAAACAAAACAAAACAACAACAACAAAACGAACAACACAAAAGAATAAATATAAGATCAAATACAGCAAGTAACATTAAGTCTTTCAGCTTTTGAGAGCCCTGCTCATATACACCTACTTCAGCTCAGCATTGCATTGACCAGTTACGTTCAAGTTAATACTATTTCATCTCACCTACTTTCCTTCTCTTTTTTTTTATTTATGTATCACATTTCCACTTTTTCCTTTTTTCTTATCGTCATCTCTCTCTTCTTTTTTTTTCTTTCAGTTTCTTCCCATCTTTATCACTTTTCCAACAAGTCTTTCTCTCCTTCACACACACACACACACACACACACAAATGAAATAGATTACTTATTTCTCTAGTTGTTCTTTGCATCTTATTTCCTATTTATCTATCAAATTGTCTACGAATTACATATATTTAAATTATATAAAAATTTATTTTTCTAATCAGTTATTTATGACTTTAGCAGAAATTGTTTTATTCAAAAAATGTACTAGTCGAAGTTCTATCGTATAGACAGTGAGTCAGCACTCGGTTGCGTTACATGCAGAAATCAACCCAGAACTGAGGAAGGTAAAGGTCTTATGGCCACCAGGGCATTCCATCATGCACATATGGTTGAGTCCATTCCCTGAGTAGCGATTGGTCGCTATCCCAGGAGTGGCTGTATCACCATAAATATATACCAGCCCGTTTAGTGTGGTCCGTCTTATTTTTCGTCTGCCAGCTGGACGCTAGACTCTCTCTTTCAATTTGCAAAAAATCTCTCTTGAAAGTTCTATCGTGTGTGTGTATTCAATGAGAGTATTTTTTTCCATGCACTTGCACACACATACACATGTACCCATATCTACACATATATAGCTTCTTTTTTTCTAGATCTCTCTTTCTTTTGAGCCTGCAAAAAATTACCTATCTTTTCTGATGTGTGTATTCGATCTCTCTCTCTCTCTCTCTCTCTCACACGTTTGTTTTCTTCGCCTTTCATCTTCTCTCCTTCCTCTCACTGTGTCAGACATATATGACGCTTTACTATTTCCTTCTCCTCGACGCCTTTTGACTTTCTGTTCCTTCTCTTCTCTCTCTTCCTTGAAATAGACCAGTCTTCTCTTATGCATCTTTGGCACTATTTTTTAAGGGTCGATCTTGATCATTGAGCATCAATTATGACATATCTACCTGTTTGCTCTATGCCTCCTTCTGCATAGAGATATCCAACCTACGTTGTTGCAGTTTTACAGATGTCAATCAAAGTACTCAAAACCAAAGGACAGTGTCACAAAAAGAAAAAAGAAAAGACAAACATAAAGCTTCGAAGTACCCAACTTGCTGATGGAGTGGGTTGGTGTCACACTGCAAGCTGCCTCTAAGGCAGCTTGCAGTGTGACACCAACCCCACTATTCTGTTGCAGTGGCACTCAAAATTTATGTTCACAAACACACTCGCATAAACCTCATACAGATACACACACGCACACATATATATGCACACATATATATGCACACATATATATGCACATATGATCATACACGTAACTAGGCATACCTAAGAGTTCATAATATCAGAGCATGTTTTACTGCTTTGTCGGGTAGCTTTGCTCTTCTGAGCTGTATGTTTTGCACTGAAATGGCACTCTTGCATCGTCATTAACGATGTTTTTCATAGTCTAATTCTACTGTGATGACTGAAAAAATGAATAAGGGTTCTCGTTTGGCATCACTCCATGCTTGCTCAGTATCGGGTCTTTGGATTTCACTCCACAGTTAGGACAAATTGATCACAGGGCAGTCCTTTTTGCTGAGTGATTTCCCTGAGTATAAAGACTTACCACAGCCTCCAACATTTGCACTAGGATAACAAATCGATATGGCTCATAAAAAGACAAAAAAAAATGGTATCAACTCACATTCAGACTGATGCATCGAGTGAAAACTTCCGTCCAGATAAAGTTGAAGAGAAGTCTGTCTACTTGAAGTCGTGTTCCGACTTCAACTCATTCTGTATTCCTGCAGAGTTATTAAAACAGAACATATCTCTGTGTCATGCCCAATCACTTTTAGAAGACATGGGTTCGATAACAGTTCAGTCTGGTTTCTTAATGCTTTAAGTTGTTGGTAGGCCATGCACCCTTCTATCTCTGTGAAGGGTCTTGTTTTCCTGTTACAGCAGTATCATTTGCTGCATCAACCATACCATTATCGTTCACATCCATTTGGTTCATGCGTGCTCCTCTCGTTTGAGATATTACGCGCGTTTTCCTATCATGTATCTTCCTCTGGGATAGTATATCCTGGATAGTGTAGATCCATTTCTTTTGGTGTGTCCAGAGTCTTCTTTACGTGCAGTTTCTTGGTTTAGGTCTTTATTCGAGCTATTTCTGAAGTGCCATGTGTGTATGTGTAGTTGCAGGAAAGGTATCCGAGTCTATGAGGTACTCTATGAACACCAACTCTCTTGACGGAAGGAATATCACTGCTGATCATTTAACCAACACTTAAACCATTTTACGATTGAGGGGAGGGGATCCAAGTTCTGAACACTGGCATATCTTTCCTCACTCTGTGTCTGTGTCCTGGAACTACCCTTACTGCTATAACTCTGCTGAATATATGGACTTCAAGCTTCTGTCTAAAACGCTGCGTTTCTCTACAATGACCACTCAAGTACACAGGATATCTTCTTTTTATTTTATTACCTATCTTTTAAAGTTTCTTTACTTGCTAAGTTATTTAGCTACCACTTAATACTATACTACACATATTATATGCTCACATACAGATATGCTCACACCAACATGCATATATGCATTATTGTACAAAAATATATGCATCTAGGGATGGAAGAACTTGTAGTGCCACAGGACACAGAACTGAAAATGTTATTGTTGCAATAAGCATATTTATTCATAGTATCACAAGAATAAGAGATATAAGTTCAAATTTTGAATCAGGTTTATTCTTTATTTTTGATTGTTGATGCAAGCTTGATAAATATAAAAAGACGATCTGTGAGTTTTGATAAAATAGCAATAAAAATTAACTTGAAATACTATGTAAGCTTAGAACCCCCTCCAAAATTGAGCCAGACCAAAATTGAGTCAGACCAAAATTGAGTCAGACCAAAATTGAAATACTATGTAAGCTTAGAACCCCCTCCTTAGAAGAAGGTTCTAAGCTTACTATGTAAGCTTAGAACCCAAAATTGAAATACTATGTAAGCTTAGAACCCCCTCCAAAATTGAGCCAGACCAAAATTGAGTCAGACCAAAATTTTTTCAGCATCTGTTGATGTAAAAGGTTGCAGATTTGGGATTATTTTAGGTGAATGTTCTTCCTGACTTGAAATGCTGGTATCATCTGTGACATTAGATACAGCTCAAAAAATCCTCGTCATAGGCCTATGACACCACTAGAAAAGGCTCTGTAAAAGTTTTGTACAATAACAACATTTACCACCATAATGTCCATGAAATGACGTGCCTGTATGTGCACAATCAGATATCACAGCCCATGCAATGACGTGCCCGTATGTGGACAGTCCTCCTTCTCCTCAAGTAGTAGTAATCTTCTCTGTACAAGTCTGTTTGCTACATAACTGAGTACTTGCGTGAACAACTTCATAAATTCAACATGGCACTGCAAATAGGATACATGACACCCGAGGATTGGGAACGCTTCTTCATTGAGTCAGGCATATCCACCGACTCGGCAAAAACTCATGCAACAAAGTTTGTGGACGAGAAGCTGACGATTGAGAGCTTGGAGTCATATTAATAGAAGCCCTGTGCATCCTTAAGCAGGCTAAGGAAGCCACCACCCAGGCAACCCGCGTTCAGACATTGGCAACCAAGCCCCCCCCACCTCAATCTTGAGATGACCCTGCAACAATTCAGGAAGTTCCGAATTGACTGGGACGTCATTACTAAGATGACAAATATGCCAAGCTCCCAGGCCAATATTCACTTGTACAATTGTGCTGACGAGGCTATGCAAAATGCTATAATTAACACTCACCCTAACTTCTTCACCACTGATCCAGATAAGCTACTTGACATGGTAGAAATATAGGCCACCCAGAGGTCAAATCCTATCGTCCATCGCCTTGCTTTTGCCTACATATCTCAGGACGAAGATGAGCCAATATAGAACTACCTTGTCTGCCTTTGAGCCGTAGCCGTTGACTGCAACTTCATATGCCCCTCGTGTGAGCATGATCTGTCCGATATATACATCGAAGACCAGATCATCCGGGTAATAGCAAACGACACACTCCAGGCTGACCTACTAGCCAAAACCGGAACGCTTAAATCCCTCGAACAGAACGTCCGTCATGCTGAAGCATTTGAATCAGCACTACGAGACCAAAACCCAATGGCCGGCGCTTCAGAAGCAGCCTCTGCTCGGCTATCGACATACCGCTGACAGAAGAATATGCCACAAGCCAACAAGGGGAATGTCTGCGCCAACATCTATCTCAACCACGACAATAGTGATGCTAAACCAAGCCGCCAGACTTATGTAGGTTGTGGCAGCCACCAGCATGGCGCCTCAGGAACCAGATCCTGACAGCTAAAATGCCCAGCATGAGGACAAACATGTAGTAATTGTGGGAAGCCCAATCACCTATCGAGGGCATGCCGGGCTAGGAAAACGCCTCAAGCTGTTAGAAAAGGCCCCGGGGCTAATGAAGCCGCTATGGACACGCTCATTGCCCACATTACATTCAATCAAGCAACGGGCACATATACATCTAAAGACACAGGCCAGATAAGGGAGATTGATGCATATACTGTCCCATTCTTGCCAAAACCGGATCCCAGACTAGGGATATCCCTAGTGGCTGCAGCACTAGAATGACGATCTTTCCCCACAGTGGAGCCACCATATGCCTTGGGGGACTTAAGCCCCTTCTGAACATGGGGCTTACTACGAACAACCTCATCCCATCAAAGAAAGTCGTTCGAGCTGTAGAAGACTTAACACTCATGTGCCAGGGTTGGCTCCCCGTGAAATTCATCGTCCACGGAAAAAACAAGCCCTGTACATATGCCAAAAGATCCAGCGTCTATACTTCAGGAAAGCATCATGCATTGATGTTGAGATACTGCCCAAAGATTTCCCGAACCCTACGGCTACAATACCACCCATAGCAGATATAGCAATGCAATACATACCCTAGACAAGCACACATAAAAAAATCAGATTCTATCCCCAAACACAACAGAATTGAGAAGCAACTGCCTACACGCCACCCAAAACTCCCCCCACCCAGAAGAAAACATTCACAGGTTCAAGAATTGGCACTTAAAACACTTTGCCAAAACAGCATTCAAAAACAATGTGGAATTCCCTACAATGTCTGGCTTTGGGGACTGATAGAAATGAGTCTGTCTCGTCGGAACGCTCGTCTCATAGAGCGATACAACAGAACAGCACACACCCTATACCCCCTTCAAAAGGGACAAATAGTTGCAATTTAACGACCAACAACCTGCCAATGGGACACAACAGGTCAGGTCATTGAGACCCTCCCCAACCATCCTCAGGAAACTTGAAACACCAACAATCCTGTTTCCCTTTCCTAGTGCCATGCCCGAGACCTCTACACCAAATCCAACTCCCCATAGACCCAATACACCATTGCTTCAAACCATGGACACTGAAATAACATCGTCACACCCGACATCAAATACCGCTCAGCCGTTTACATCGACGCGTACCCCCCCCCGGCATTGTCCAGATTACTTACACACAACCAGCCTGGTTTGAAGGAACATCCCTCCCCAAAGAAAACTACCCTTATGTGCATAATCAGATGTCACAGCACATGCAATGACGTACTCTTATGTATACAATCAGATGCTCGATAAATAGCCCTCCTTCTCCTCAAGTGGTTGTCTGGTTTGGCAGCTCTGTTTGCTTCATAACTGAGTACTTGTGTGAACAACTTCACAAATTCGACAGTGTTTTCTGATTTGAAACAAAATTTCAAAAAGAGCTGTAACTCAGTTTGCTCTTGTGGTTCAATGGTATCTTGACCCAAAGAGTTTTGATTAAAAAATAACAAGATAGTAAAACTATTAATAAAAATCCTAAATGTACATATATTTGGGATATATTTATATCTGTATTTTTCTGAAATTGATTTCTTTACAGGCAGTCTTTCCATACATTTATCCTAAAAGTATCCAGTCATTTTAAATATATCAAGGTTGTGCAGCCTTAATATAATTTGGCAATCAATCAGAAGGGTTTTACTATGTATATGCTTGTGTCTGTTAATAAATCTGCTAACAATAAGACCAATAAAGATGTCTATAACACAAATCCAAAGGAGAAAGACTTAAGTCAAAAATCAAGAATCAAACGTCTAATGTCAAGAGTCCAAGACGTTAATAAATGGGTTAAAAATCCAACTTTCTAATCCATACAAAGCAACTACACACTCACTCACACAAGTCAAAAATTTCACTGCTAGCTGTTAAAAAAGTTTTTATTGCGGAGATAGACATTTATGTTTGATTGTGACAATAGTGGAGGATACAAAAATTCCCATATTTAAAGCTAACCTCTGATGATTATACATATAAAAAATTTACTTTTTTCTTTTGGTAGATCATATACAAGGTAAAAATCCTTTTTAATAGTAGGTGGTTTTTCTCTTCTTTCATCACAGTCCAATCTACCAGTCATAAACTTCCTCAGTTGGCAATGAGTGTTGATATTGATTGAACTTATACATTGTATCACTGAGTAGATCATGAAGTCTTGTGAAAGGTTTTCTTGCCTCTACAATATAAATTTGATTCTCTGTGACTTTACTTTTCCCTAAGCTAACTGAAACACTCTAGATAAGACTAAGGAGAATACAACAAGGCAGCTGATCCTGAAAAGGAATGTAGTTTTAAAAAGTGGGATAGATGGATTTTACTGGATAATACTTTGAAAGGAAGTAAAAGATACCATTGCCTATTCTTTATTAATATTAAATGTCTGAATCCTTTTCAGACACAATCTAGTGTCTTATACAAAATCTGATTTTTATATAATATGTATCCAAATAAAATGTCAGAGACTTTATTACAGAAATGTTCATATTTATACTATAAAAGTGAACTGCTCAAACAACTTTCACTAAATTTGGTACACATAGACATAGATGTCAAACAGGGAAGTTAACAATATACATTACCTGTATAAGTATTTGTCAGCAAAGGTCCTGATTTGCTGGGAAGAAAGTGGTTTAACATTATCAAAATGAAATGGATCCAGATATTCTTTATATATAAGAAAAATGAGAAACTGTTGGAAAATGTGTTCCATGGTGATCTGGACATTACAAAAGGAGTTGAGGTTCACATCCACAGAACAGAAAGTGTGAAATCAAAGTATTTCAAACCAAGAACATGAGCTTATGCATTACAGCCATCAGTAATCAGAGAAACAGTGACTTCAAGAGGTTGTTTTTAGTTTCAGTGACACATTCTCAGTAAGCCATAACAATTGTTCACTATAGTAAAGCCTAATTGAAGTTTTCACATATAAGGGGACAATAAGGTCATAGTGAATCAAGTTTCAAAACTAGATAATTCTAAAATGAAAGATTTACACTAAAGTTGAAAACTGACAGTGCACTGAAAATGATGTTCAAAGTTGCTCAATATGTCAGGTGAATTGCAAAATACCACATCATAGGAATGTAGATTCACATGTTTCACGAACATCCAATTTCTCCAGTATTCCAAAAATGACTTTTGCAGAAAGGTATGTTTTTTTAAGTTTTGATCATGACAAAACATTTTGTATAAATATTTATTTGAGATTTGAAAATGTCAATAACTAAAACTTGAGAAATGTCAATAGCTAAGAATTTGAGTTTGGTCAGTTGGTTTTACAGTATGCCAACCCTTTTAGGATTATTTTATGCTGAAATCAGTTTAAAAACTATGGTCTCCAATCATATAAAGTCTCTTCACAAACATTTTAAATAGGTACACACTTCATTATTTCAGACATCTATGGGATCCTAACTGGTACAATCACTTTGAGTCAGAGTGGACCTGGAAATAATGCCAATGAAGGATTGACCCCCCCCCATATTCTCCAACTGGCAACTCCCCACCAGATGTAATTTAGTGTTATACCCAGGACAACATGTTCTGCAGAGAATACAGTTGTCATATTCTAGGCCATGATGATAGTACATTATAAGAACTTTACAAAGAATTGTACAATTGTATCTTATTTCTGCAGCAGTGTAATCCCCCAGTCTGTAAATGATATATTCATTTAGTTAAAAAAAAACAAAAAAAAAAAAAAAACCAGACAAATGCTTCTGGGATGAGTATAATAATTGAACATTGTTATTTTTAATTTGATATCCTAAAACTAGTTTGGAAATCAATTTCACATAAGGAATAGTTTTTTTTCTTTCATTTATTGAAATAGTTCTTAATCTGTTACATTAAACAGATAAATTAGGAACAAACAAGTTGCTTTAGTTAAAGTTTGAAATTACAACCTATATATTTTTATTTTGTTTAATGGCCAGAGAATGAACAAGTCAAATAAACAATATTAAACTTTTTAAAAATAGTCAAAATAAATGCAATGGTAATTTTATAAAATCTAAAATAGTCATTTCTTGTCCATGTTGAAGAATTAGATACTTCAAAAAGTAATTTCCACACATTTTCCAGGTGGATTTTTAATTTTGAGCCACATTCACATAAATAGATTCTTTCTAATAGGAATTCTTTGTAATTCCCACACTGCACAAGAGTGATTGCTCGTCAAAATCTTTTTGCAGATCTTTTAAACAAAAACTCTTTGACTATATCAATTCACTTTTATTAAAAAATGTTTTCTATCCAGTGTAAGAATCCTTGAATAAGAATCCTATAAAAATGTTGATTTACACATTAAATGATTAAGTTTTTTCTTTCTCATGCTTTCGCATATGTACCTTTAAACTAGAATTTGTTGAAAATGCTGATCCACATGTTTGACAAGTGTATGGCTTCTCTCCAGTGTGTGCTTGCATGTGTCTTTTCAAATTTGATCTCTTTGAAAATACTGATCTGCACATTGCACAAATGTAAGGTTTCTCACCAGTGTGTGTTTGCATATGTTCTTTCAAATATGAATTCTGTGAAAATGATGATTTGCACACTTTACAAGAGTAGGGTTTGTCTTCAGTGTGTGTTTGCATGTGTCTTTTTAAATTTGAACTCTGTGAAAAAGCTGAACCACACACCTCACAAGAGTAGGGTTTCTCTCCAGTGTGTGTTTGCATGTGTGTATTAAAAATTGATCTTCGTGAGAATGCTGATCCACACACTTGACAAGAGTAGGGTTTCTCTCCAGTGTGTGTTCGCATGTGTCTTTTTAAATTGTAACTCTCTGAAAATGCTGATCCACACATTTCACAAATGTAGGTTTTCTCTCCAGTGTGTGTTCGCATATGTACTTTTAAAGCAGAACTTTGAGAAAAAGATGATTCACACACTTCACAAGTATATGGTTTCTCTCCGGTGTGTATTCGCATATGTACTTTTAAGCTGGAACTCTGCAAAAATGCTGACCCACACATTTTACATGGGTAGGGTTTCTCTCCAGTGTGTGTTTGTATGTGCCTTTTCAAACTGGAACTCTGTGAAAATGCTGATCCACATACTTGACAAGAAAATGGTTTCTCTCCAGTGTGTGACCGCATGTGTTGTTTTAAATTTGAACTTGTTAAATGTGCTGAGCCACATACTTTACAAGAATATGGTTTTCCTTCAGTGTGTATTTGCATGTGTCTTTTCAAATTTGAACTTTGTGAAAAAGCTGATCCACACATTTCACAAGAGTAGGGTTTCTCTTTGGAGTCTATTTTCATGTATTGTTTTAAAATCCGATTGAATATTATGATCTACTCAAAAATCAAATGTCTTCAATGTGTGTCTATATTGTGCACTTTTAAAAGTGAATTCAATGAAAATACTGATTTACAGATTTTTTCAAGGATCCTTGGTGTGTTTGCATGTATCAAATCTATATAAACATAGATCTAGACATTTCATATGGTTTATCTTCAGTGTATATTTGAATGAATACTTTCAAATGCTGATCTATACACTTTACAAAAAATTCTTCTCTTTCAATTGTTTCAAACTGAATTTAAGATAGCACAGGAGAATTCTATCCAATATGTGTGAATGTGTTCTTAAATTATAAAATGCATTGACATACAACTTGTAAAATTATGTGAATGTTTTTTAAGCTTTCTTTATGGTAATTGGATGATTTCATCAGTTTCTCACCACAGATGATATCTGCAAATGAATAAGAAAGAAAATAGTGTATTTTTGCTTTATATGGAATTATATAACTACAATAATGCAGTTTGAATTTCAATGAACTTCAGCAAGTCTCATGTTCATTTCCCCAAGTTATGGATTAGGTAGTACTACAACTGTTCATCTACAAGGATGGCTTGGGCATTAAATAACCCATGAAGGTTGATATGCCATTCAATCTAAAATAGAATTTTTTATCCCACTGCTCTTCAAATTATCAGAATTCAAGTACTTGTCATTTTTAGTTTTCTGTTTTATCTATACTTCAATTTTGGAAAAAAAAATTGAAAAATCTGTTTATACTGTAATTTTTAACTAACAAATATGCGATTGTACCAAACTCTTTCATAGCTTAAAAAAAGAAACGTAACATTTCCTTTTCTAATGTTTAACATGTGCAACAGTCATTAGAAAAGTATTTAGTTTTTTGTTTTTAAAATTTAGATGAAATATTTTTTATGTATTTGTAAGTAAGGAAAGGTCAGAAAATTTTGCTGAAAGAAAATATATCAAACATACATGCCAGTAAAACAAAGAAAAACCCTAGTTAAAAGCATTCAAGAAAATAATCAAATTATTCATCAGTTTCATTAGATGGACATATTTTTTCTCTATTTCTCTCTCTCTCTGTATATGTGTGCTTACTATAAATTAAACTTTTATTCATGTTCATTTTTTACTCCCCAGTTCAAATTTGTTTTCTAAAAGTATATTAATAATTTTCTTCCTGTTTTTGTATTAAAAAACACCATGAATCAATACTGTCAAGTTTTATTTTTGTTTTGCCTTGTCATTCATTTAAAGACAATTTCATATTAAACACCCTATGTTGTTAAACATTTTCTCATAAAATGAGGAGATTTAGCTCTCACTAGATAATGTTTTTTTCAATATAAACAATATGAAGAACCTGTTTGAAAATGTTGATATGGATGAGATTTTGTCTTTCTTGAGAGAAATAAAATCATACCCAAAATTACAAATGTAAATATGACAAGTAATTTTATTAAAAAACTATCCCAGAGAATTTTGAAACATGATTAAAACAAAAAACTTTTAAACAACTAAACAAAAATGTAAATATAAATGTACATGATTCCTTAACAGGAATCATGTACATAAAATAACCTCAGACAGGTTGACATGTTATTAAAATCAATCAAAAAGAAACTTGTTTTTGTAAAAATTCTATCATCTGAAACATATCTAAGTCTAAGGTAATCAAAAGATTATAATTCTGAATAAATATTGATTGAAGATAAGTAAAGAAAAGTCAAAGAAAACATTTTGTTTATTCTTTATATAAAAACAATTTGTTCTTCGTAAAAAAAATATTCAGTAAATAATGAAATCAGTTACAACAATTGTTTTTTTTTTCTACTTTTTCAGAAAAAATATTTTTTACAATAAACTTTTCTACATGTTTTTGTTTTGCCTGTTTCTTAATGCTGCTTCTTTTCCATCTAATTTCACATCATTCAAGTTTTTTCTTGGATATTCAAGAAAGAAAAATGCCCAAATTTGTGTCTAAAAAGAAGAAAAAATATTCTAATTAATTATGATGATAATCATAATATAGAATTGGACTGTTTAAAATTCCTGTTTACTTTTACCCCAAAAAGAAATCAATCATTAGGGAATACTTGATGATAATTTTAGTTTCTTTTTTATTTAATGGGTTATTTAACATGAAAGCCATCCTTGTAGAAGCACAATATTGGTACTATTTAATTCATAGCTGGGATGATTAAGGCTGTTCATACCTTTCCCAAAGTAAACATAATAGCACAACTGGAGTTCAACCTTGCTTACTATGTCACAGTCCAACATGCTAGTCCTTACGCCATGGGAACTCTTCTGAGAGGTAATTCAAAAGTTTTATTAAGATCAATCACAAATAACTGTCAGATGAATATGATTTATTGGGAAATAGTTTATTGACAGCTTAACTATGTTAAAGATATAAGGTTAAATCATCCTGAAAGCAGAACAGGGATGGAGTTGGCCAGTATTTAAGTGAGTGACTACTTAACAGATACTATAAGCAATCTAAGATTAATCTACCAGACTAAGCAAAGCCCAGTAACAAACAACTGAACCATGCAAAAAAAGTCCTTACTTTTTGCTTAAAAATCAATGAAAAATTCACTATTTTTTAAACACCAGTTCAGTTCAAAGGTCAAGTGAGTGTAGATATGTGATATTTCTATAACTAACATCTGCTACATTATTTCAGTAGTAATCAGTAGTGATCAGAAGAGTAATAACCTGTGTTGTAATTCTTGAGCCATCAATTAATTTTTCAAATAATAATTTTCAAGAAGATTTTATTTTGATGTAACATTTTTATCAACCCTAAAATACTCTTGATATGAAGGCAACAGTTCCCCACCAACAAATTTTATACTTTTTAAATGGGAAAATGTGATGTTTCCTTCCAAATTAAAAATAGAGCACCTTTTAAAAAAAGAAAAGAAAAAGGAAACTATTTTAGATGTAAGATGTAAATTTGAGAACTATAATTACAAAAAATACTCTTGCTCATTCATATAGCTATACAGCCTTAAATACATTGTTCAAACAGCATTTTAGGACTGGTCCATTAGCCTAGTGAGTAGAGTGGGTATGAATATTTGAAATTATTTTGTAAATTGAATGACTGACAAGTCCCATGCAAACTATTTCAATCTGTCCATACGATGTCTGCTATCCTTTGTTAGAACATTCTTCTACTAAATGATGATATTTAATGCATTTTCTTTTGTTTGATAATAAAATGAGTTCTTCCGAAGACATAGTTAGTTCCTACATTATCATTTGCTTGGTTTTATCAGAAAATATTATTAGGTTTAGGTGTATTGGTGTTACTATATATGTATTCTGGGGACTTCAGATGTTTGATCAAATCTTCTTTCAATTTCCAGTCAATTGCTAAAGGATAGCTAATTTGTTCTTGTCATTTCTCTAGGTCCAGGTCTCTTCCACCTCAATTAAAATTTCCCCTTGGATAAGATGCGTTTTTGCCATTTGCTTCCTAATTCCAATTTGAAGTGTTTAAATTTCAGCCTCCCTGAAAAGACCTTGAATGTTGGTAATGTAAACTGGTGCTGAGTGGCATCAGAAATCACCAGATATAGAATTGTGTATCTTGCAAACTATGCCTTGTGGATGACAAGTCAATCTATTTCCCAGAAGTTCTGAAGTAGTTGACAGTGACAAGATATTCAAAATTGTTAAATTCAAATAGATCAAAGAATATTTTAGTCAGGAAGTTCTTATTGTTTAGATAAGATCACGATAGCACGTCTGCAATGTACATGATATTGATGTTATATTTCTGTGGTGAAATGGGACCAGAAAGCTCAAACTTAGCAAATGCGAAGAGACCTGCTCAATTGGTGCTGCCATTAGCAATCTAATCAATATGCATGTATGGTTCTAAACCTTTTGAAACAATTGCTAATTTGCATGTGTGATTGCAAGACTAAATAAAAGTGTGATCTCAGGACTGACTTGCACAGGAGACTGGATTTTTGTGGCTATTAACTAAAGATTAAGTTAGGTTAGATTATTTGGTTTAATGGCATATCAAGTCTCAATGGTTATTTAATGCCAAATCCTGTTTATGCATATATGATTTTTAAGTAAATAGCTTGTAAGTAACATTATTTTCAAAATGTGCCAGAGCTCATTTGTCAGCATACAGTTAAATGATTTCAAGTATAGCTATTCAACATTAATAATTCTTGTCAACATTATTCATTTATTTGCACAAAATTAAATGGTTTCAAGTATAGTAAATGATTAAACAGTTCTATTTGATCCATAGATGGGACCCTAACAGGTACTACTACTCTGAGCTTGATGTGGTAATAAAAGGCACAACCTAGCTCTCCAATAGAAAGAAAAATTGCTTTGAGAACTAACTCCTTGTGCACATATCCTTGGCTCAAAAATTGTTTAACTGGCAAGGCAAAATTGTGTACCAAGGCCACAGGAGAAATGTTGGAGAAAAGGGGGCTTCAAACATTCTTGCAGTAAAATGAGAAACATGGGCTTTCAGCAAACTTAACATTTGTGATGTCAGGATGAAACAGAGCAAATTGATGAGAATGCAACAAAAATGGTTTAAGGCTATGAAGAAAAGGGAAGTGATGGTACCAAAAGTTTGTACAAGAATGAGAACCAGATGTTGGACATTCATTAATATAGTGGGCATCTTGGGGTAAGGCAAACAGCCTACTTTGTAAAACAAATTAGTCCATCTACAACCATAACAGCTGTAAAATCATAATAAAATCATTTATGGAATCTTGGTACCAGCACTGGTGAACTGGAGATGGGGGAAACTTGATGTAGACACCAATTAGAGCAAACTGAGAATCAATGTCACTCATGACAGGACTTAATCAGAATCCTCCTTAAAGACTGGGGAGAAGAAAGGTGAGGCAACATTTCTGATGTGGCCAGAAAAAGAATTGTGCAAAGATGTTAGAGAACCATAAAAACCATTGCAAGCAGGAAGCAGTGTACTGGCACACTGTGACACCCAAGGATAGTAATTTGCCTTCCTCAGCCCAGGTTGAGATGATACACACATACCATATCAGTGTCAGAGAGATTGATGCCATCCTCACAACTGAACTGCAGCATGAACAAGTAACGTACAAAATGTGGCATCATGTCTGGATTAAGGTCCCAAAAGGCAGATGCAGCATGAGATTCAAAATAGGCTGTGTGACCAGAGTCAACAGTCAGCACTCCTTGGAAGAAAATGGAATATGTCATAGAAAAGATGCAAGTCATTTCTCAGAGCTGTACTCATCAGGATAGGAGAACACCTGTGAAGAAAGTGTGAGTGAGGTAGGATCAACGTTGCCAGAATCATCCAATGAGCTATCTTTACAAAAAATTCTCCCCGTCACCAGCTGTCAGGGGGCAGATATGAGTTGAAGAATTTCAGTTTTGAAATCTTCAGATCAATATTGGTGGGATTAGTGCATAGACAAGATTATTGGAGGACATGTTTTGAGGAGTGAGAAAACTAGATTTAACATGTTTTTCTTCCTACTCTGTCCACTGAAATGTTGATCAAATTCGGCTAAACCTATGTTCAAGTCGTCCTTTCTTTCTTTTGAAATCAGCTGTAGAGAATTGATGCATCTGATACTGTGTTATGCTCTCCTAGTTTAGTGATAATGAGATAATTCATCCACATTTGTTTCCATATCTACCATCTTTTCATAGGGTTTGTTCAGTGTCCAGCATACTTAGGAGCAATATATTTGATTGGAATTTCTCTTTTATTTTTGATAAGCACATAGTCAGTGGCACAGAGGTATTGTAGTTGCTATTAATACCAACTATTGTTGACACCATAGTTTATTTTATTCTACAGTTCCCACTGTAAATATTTGTCTTCGGGGTCATTTTAGCTGCAACTATATTACATTATGGTGATCAAACACATGACAAACATGACATGATTGGTTTCTTTGTTTGATGGCATATCAGCCTTTGTGGGTTATTTTATGCCAAAGCTATCCTTGTAGAAGAATAACAGTGGTACTATTTAACCTATAGCTGTTGGATGAGGGGATTCACACCTTTTCCAAAATGAATGTAATGGCATGACTGGAGTTTCAACTCACTATGATGTTGCAGTCCAGCATGTTAACCACTATACCATGGGGACTCCCCAACAAATACAAGAATAAGGAAATAAAGAAAGTGGTTGCTGAGGATGGGTTTTTTCCGATAATGAGAGAAAGTGGGATGAAGTGATGTGTGGCACTGGAAGTAGGTACATTAAATTTAGGTACTGACAAAATTTTGCTCTTTTTTTTCTATTAAAACAAATTAAAAGACAATAAAATTTATTATTCAAGGTTAAATTTCAGTTTTATTTGAAAGATAATCATAATTATCAGTATTAAAACTAAAATTACATTTTTTTATCTAATTCATTTTTAATACATTTTAAAGATTTGAATTCACCAAAAGTTGACAAGTTTACCAACTAGAGGTTATATAAACCAAGAAATAGTAAATTTTAAAAACAATTGCAATCTTTTTAAAAAGATTTTTTGAATAAATTTAATAACTAAAAACATTAATAAACTGATTTATGTAAAAATATTACATGTTGAAAACTAAATCACTTTAGTAAGTGATATAGTTATTTACATGAGAGAAATTGTTTTACATAAATGTTATTTTAATCCAAGTAGTAGGTTAAAATTAAAGAAAATATAGTTGTTGGAATTCTATCGTAATTCTGCACGTTAGAGCAGTGACTTCTACAATAGTTTGTCATTTTACATACAGATATTAAAGTGTGTTTTAGTTTACCACTAAAAGAATAGAAAATCGTATCAAGAATACTTTATCTTTTGCATTTAATCTTGAAAAAAGGAAAATAAGCAATTTAACATGGTTTTTGAATGTACAGTTAAGAAAATTCAATTGATTATTATTTTTTATTTATTATTAATTTCTTATCAAAATAGTGAAATGATACATTTTAATTGCTTTTTAATATTTGATATTTTACCTGGTAATAATCTACAAACCTTTCATTACCCCTAAAATACTAATCTTTACATTTTTTTTTAATTTCATATTTTTTAAAACAAAATTTACATTTTTTTCATACATTTTAAAAATCTTTTTAGAGAATACTTAAATTGAAAACGTTTTATGTATGGTAACATTACAAGCAGATAATTAAGAAAATACTTAAATCTAAATGTGTAATAACACATTTAGATTTAACCTGTGAAAAGTGCATCAAAACCACAATCAAATTTAAGAACCCCCTTTTTAAGCAGATAAAATATCAGTACAGAATTTTTTCCCTTAGAAAATTATATTTTCTATTAAATCATAGTATTAAATGCTCTCAAAACATTTTTTAAAAAAATCTAATATTCACATTTGGGGTACTATTTTCTTCCAACAGCTTCGAATTAAATTTTTTTCCCTTTATTTCATGCCTTTGTAGGTAATTTAATGCCAAATCCATTTTTATACAAATAACCAGTTCAATCTCAAACAATTCAGTTTAGCATGAGTACACAGTCAAATTGTCAAAAACATTTCTATTTCAAGCAATTCAGTTTAGTCAAACAATTCTTATTAAAACAACTCAATTTAGTATAAATATAGTTTTTGTTTACACACGGTTAAATGTCAAAACAGTTCCATTTCAAATAATTTAAGTTTAGCATACAAAAACAGTTCTATTTCAAACGATTCAGTTTAGCATTGGTACGTAGTTTGAATGTCGAAACAGTTCTATTTCAAATAACTCAGTTTAGCATAAGTATGCAGTTTAGTTCTATTTAACCCATAGATAGGGCCTTATCAGGTGCAACCACTTCAGGCCAGAGTGAACCTGGGAGCGATGGCAATAAAGGGGTACTCTGGATTCCCAAAAGCTCCAGCATCACTGGAACTTCACCATTAGATTGTTTAGTGTCATATCCAGAATAATCGTTTGGCGGGGAGGGGGGGGTCTTACTCCTCTGTAGAGATGCAGTCAGTGTATTCTACAGCCCTAGCCAAATGGGCAATACACAAAGTTAAATGTAAAAACAGTTTTATTTCAGATAATTTAGTTTAGCATAAGCATGCAGTTTAAATGTCAAAACAGTTCTATTTTAAACAATTCAGTTTAGCATAAATACGCAATTTAAATGCAAAAAAAAGTAAACTCAAGAAACCATGGTTTAATTCTATTTGACCCATGGATAGGACCCTATCTGGTGTTACCACTCCAGGCCCAAGTGGACCTTGGAACGATGGCAATGAAGGGGTGCTTCGCATTTCCCAAAGCTCCAGCATTACTGAAGCCTCAACCTCAGATTGTTTAGTGTCATATCTAGGACACTTGTTGGGGGAGTCTTACCCCTGCTACAGACATGCTGTTGGTGTATTCAACAGCTTTGTGTAAGTATTGTGACATGAAGTGGGAATAGATAAACGCTGTTTGTTTAATAAGTACAAGTAGGGAAGATTTTCAAGTGATGAAAAATATAAATTCATTTTTTACTATTCGAAAAGGAAAAATGCATAAAGTCATCAATCATTTTAACACGACACGTTAGTTTCAAAATTTATCAATATTCCTTGAAATGTATTTTTCATTTTTGTAAGTTATTTAGAAAACCAACATTAAAGTCACTGTTGAAATAAAACAATTCATGTGACATTTAGCAAATGAAACCAAACTGATTTTGACACGATTTCAAAATAGAAAAATCTAATTAAAACATCTAAAACTATAATTAAAGAAAAAATTGGCTTATTCCGAATAGTTTTTTTTTTATGATGATTAAATAACATTTTTAAACATTTCAAATTAATCATCATTTACAAAATCTACCGGCAAATTCGTATTTAAAACAATGAACAAACATTACTTACTTATTTCATATGATTTGTTTTCCTTAGGGTAATAAAAGACAGACACATTTTAAATAAACTGCAATTTTATGGATTAAATTTTCTTGAAATTGTTTTACTGTTTGCTAAACAATATTTGTGGTCCAATAAAAAACGGTAAGTAATCTAAAGAAAAATCTACTAAAGAGGGACGGTCAAGGGAGGTAATAAGTAGAAATGGCAAAGAAATCCTAATTACATTTTTTCATTCTTTTCTTTTTTTCACCAAAAGTAAGTATACAATTTAAAAGTGACAATTTACCACAGTGAAATAAGTACAACCAAACTGTTAAAATAATTTCTCTTATCAACTAATTTTAGTTTTATGATAATTTTGTTTATTTGCACAATCCTTTCAATATCTAAATATTAGTTGAGGAAATACATTCCATACAAATTGTAGATTTAGACAAAAAAATGATATTTTTGTACAAACATTATTGATCAAACTTATTTTTAATCATAAAATTACGAATAAATTTGAATTTTTTTATGATTTATAAATATTTTAGCCAAAAATTTAATTTTTTTCTGAAATAGTAAAGTATAACTAAAACACACACACACACACACATATATATGTGGGGTTTGAAGGTTTTTATGCGTCGAGGTCACCAATGTGGAGTTTAAAGGTATTTAGCGTCGAGGTCACCAATGTGGGGTTTGAAGGTTTTTAGGAAGGACAGTGGCTAAGGGCAAGGCTGTGTTGCCGTAAGATATCTGACTCCATATTTTGGTTATATTATTTTACCCCACGTTGACTGGCCGGCGGAATGCCTTGCCCAAAGAAGGTCCAAAAGAAATATACACAAAGAAAAGATAGAAACAGACAAGAGACGAAAACATTTCTTCCATACTTTCCTTTATTTACTTGGTGATTGGACTAACCAACGCTACGTCCCAAAACAGCGTGGTGTCCAAAACACCAGACAGTAAAATCGGTGTTGTCGGTTCGACGTCACTACCGGAAAAGAGGTCGGTTCACAGAAAACCTGAGTATTTATCACTCTTCACCGGCTCCAAATTCGCCACTCGAAAATCCTAATTTTGGCGCGACCGCTTCCCATTGGCTACTTTACATTTTATTATTTTTCTTTTTTCTGATTTTAACCAGATGGATGCGTGGAGCCTTATGCGTGGCGACGCGTTTATACATTTTGTATCTGGCAGCCGACGAGTCAATATCCGGTTGGGAGTTTTACTGTTAATTCCTAAATCCCCATATATATATATATATATATAAGTTGGCCGACCAAAGTCCAAGGCGACCCGAAGGCTCCCTTTTCATAAGCTACTACACTGAGATGTAGTGTAGGCCTCTATTTCTTTACCTGGATTCTTCTATTTACCCTTATAATGCTGCGTGTAAGGGAAGGAGGCATCAAGTGTGTGGGGGGAGTATGTAATTTGGTTATTTCAGTAGATTGCTCTCTAAATTATTCCCACCACAAATACAACACAAAACATTACAATCGCGCAAAAGAAATGGAATAGAACACAACGAACATTAAATAACAAACAATTTAATATGCATATAACAGAATATGAAAAACAAAATACATGATGTGTAAATGGCCTTTTGGAAAATAAAGTTTGAAGAAGAGAATAAATTTCTTGAAAGATGTGTGTATGTTCATGTTATCAGAGTCTGTAAATAAGTCGTTCTTACTTACATTAAGTTTATAGCGGGTTTTATGATTGTGGCGACAGCGTGTCTCGTTGATGAAAGAAAGTTTGTCGGGTTTTCCTTTTGAATATAATTCTCGGCCATTTGAAAAGAGGCCATGAACTTTAGTTGAGGAAGGAAAGGAATTGGTTGGACATAGTATCGGCTACTGGCTTAGTGGCTTGTGTTCGTCTGTGTCTTCGTTTGTGTGTAAGCTTGTGTCTTGTGTGTCTGGCTTCCTAACTCTGTGTTATTTATATCCTAAAGGTGGATGAAAGAATCGTCCTAAAATTTTTGCGCGTAGACATTTATTGACCAATCAGATTTGTATTTTACGATTTTATTTTCGAGCCTAAATATTTTCAGTAGGTTCACTTCCGATCCTAATTTTCTAGAATGTTCTATTCCATGTTTTTAGCTGACTGGTTGAAAAATATAAAAATGTAATTTAAATGCTAATACGGGTTTGATCCTAAATTTCTAGAATGTTCTTAAGTATGTTTTTATTGCTTATTTTAAGACTAGAAAAAATGTGTATCCCATAATTTTATACTGAAAATTTTGTAAATCATTAAATAACTCAAATTTATGACGTTGGTAATTAACGCCTTCTTTTTACCCTCATTCACTAATGTTCATTTTGTTTGTTGAAACTGCAAAGGAATTAAGGGTGGAAAGAAAAAAGACAAGGATACTTTATACGCAATTTTTTTGTGTGTAAGGTACAACTGTATATATATTATAACAAGAAGGCTGAATAAGTTACCCCCTGTTATATTGAAAGAAATAAAACAAATGATGGAGGCGAGAATATTGATAAGTTTCAAAAATACTTTAATGGCAGCCGGAATGAAAGAACCCTTGTGCTGTAAATCGCAGGAAGAGTTGTTGCAGAGCCGATAAGCATGTCGACTCCGCAGATGAATTTAAGTTTAAAGCGTGCGAGTAGTGACAGCCAAAGACAATGAAGGGAACAAAGGCAAGGTAACAGATACAACAAAAGTGACGATTTATTGTCTGAATTACAAACGTGTGAGTAAAGTCCGTGGTGGTTGTATGTAGTCTTCAGCTAGATGAGTGATGTCGATAGCTGGCATGGTCAAGTCGTAGATGCGCGCAGCTGGATGTTCGATGCGGGTAGCTGGCGTAGGTCGCGTCGTGGAGATACAGCTAGGTGTTTGATGCAGGTAAGCTGAGATCGGTCGGGTCGTTGAATGCAGCTGGACGATCGTTGCGGGCAGCTGAGGTTGGTCGAGTCGTGGAATGAATCGATGTCCCGGTTTTGACAGTACGTTGGGTTAACAGGCAATAAACCTAACCCCCCTGAAGGGGGTAAAAGCCTGGGGGATGGCCCCCTGAGGCCGGAGGAACTCTCCAGTGCCAAGGCCCACCCGGCAGAACCGCCTAGAGGTACAACGGCCTACCGAATGCGACCCAACAACTGGAGAGGAAAGGCCCCACAAACGCCCTAAAAGAGCGTCCACGTGGACCTCTGTTTATTTGTCGCTGCCTTCCACCAGACACGACTTGACATAAGGTCAAAAGCCCGAAGGCCGATTAAAGTGGGGATAAAGGAGAGCGGAAGGTCGGGAACGAGCCGAGACTCGAACCTTACTGATCTATGCTGCTCATCGGCTCACTTGCCTGATGAGGCAAGCAGTTTCACTAACCCAAATGTGGGTCCAGTCACGTATGCCGGGTTATGGCTTGACCTAGACACCAAGGTCTAGTGCCATACATAGGTTCCTTGAGAGTGTCTGCGGGGGACCTCTGTTTATTTGTCGCACCAGGGGAGTGGAAGGTCGGGAACGAGCCGAGACTCGAACCCTGCTGGTCTATGCTGCTCATCGGCTCACTTGGTGCAATGTGAGCCTGATGAGGCAAGCAGTTTCACGAACCCAAATGTAGGTCCGGGCACATATGCCGGGTTATGGCTTGAACTAGATACCAAGGTCTAATGCCATACATAGGTTTCAAGAAAGTCCGCGGGGGACCTCTATTATTTATCGATGCGTCCCACCAACGCACGAATGTGGCACAATCCCGTTTTTAAGGTGGGTCCGGTCGCAGGGCCGAAGCCCACACACGTCCGGCAAGGCCAAAATACCTTCGGACCCGTCGGCATTCCCCTTTTTGGGGCGCCTCAGGCGCCAGGCAATAAACCCAACCTCCCGAAGGGGGTATAAGCCTGGGGGGATGCCCCCCTGAGGCCGGAGGAAATCTCCAGTGCCGAGACACACCCGGCAGAACCGCCCAGAGGTAAGACGGCCTACCGAATGCAACCCAACGACAGGAGAGGAAAGGCCACACACAAACGCCCGAGAGCGTCCGCGGGGATCTTTGAATTTTTCGCCGCCGAAGCCTTTTTCATATGAAAGAAAGGGAACACCATCTCTGCCGCACCACATAAATAGAAAGTTCTTCTATAAAAAATGGACGTAGAAAATAAGTACTTCTTTAGCCTGGTATAAGCTAGTGAAGAGTATTACTTCCATTTTTATAGAATTATTTCTGGCAGAAGTGTTTTGCAAATGTTGATAAATGTTAATTTACCCCTTTCTTAGCTGTAACGGCCGGTTAGAGTCGAAAAAGGGCTTTGTCATTTTCGGCCGTTCCCGGATGTAATTTTTCTAGGGCGAACGAGTAATCCGATCTGTTTATGTTGGTAGGTAGGTCGCGGCAGAGTAAAGCAGTTGTAGTAAGTTGAGAAGGAATACAGTAGCTGATGTCAGAACAGGAATTAAGTCACTGTAGTCAAGACAAAAGACGATTTGCTGAAAACAGCAGGAATCGAAATGTTTGAGGTTAGAGGCAGAATTAAATATCCAATTTAAATCTTGTTGGAGCCGTTGGTCTAGGAGGGTTGAACGAATGATGAAGGATTAATTTCCTAGACACAAAGGTACATAAATTAGATGTGCTCTCCTCATGGTGATGCGATCTGCTGCTGAAGAGAAAGAGAATACAGGTCTGTCCCACTCGAAAAGTATTTAAGGAAGAGGAAGCTTCGCGCGCTTTCACCGCCTTTTATGTTGCCCAGGAAAATCATCCGGGCAGAATGGGAAAAGTCATCGTCATTGGGTGAAAATAGGAGACGAGACCACAACGGTCAAATTAATTTACGCGTTAAACAAAAATTCAAAATTCTTTCTGCAAATATATATATATATACGTAAATGATTTTAGATATTATATATATATATATATATATATTATATATATATATATATATATATATATTGTAGGAATTTTTAAAATTCGGCTTTGAATAACTGCTCGAATGCCATTGTCTTATTCCGAAGTTAAACCGTTACTGCTCCTCTTGCGGGTATACAATCGGTCGTCTGGAACAATCTGGCCTCTTCCTCTTTCTCTTTTCACTACTGGCATCATGCCTTTTCGCCTCGAGTTTCGTTTTGGCACCCTTTGCCTTCGGGCAATTTAGGTCCTAGCCAGGAGCTGCTAGAATGCCCCTGTTGGGCTATGTTGCTAGCTGAGAATTTGACCATTCAGCGGACGCAAAGTAAGTCGTCTCGTTGGGTCATTATTCATGCCACCTGAAAATCCTAGAGTAAAAGAAAATTTTTTTAAAGTTGTGGTGAAAACCTCATAAGGTAGAAAAGTAATAAACGTTTGGGTACCACGTGCTTGCTCCAAAAGAGAGGAAGCATCTTTCGACGTTGTTAAACTGAAGAATTGGAAAGGAAATCCAACGAGAAGATCTGAAAACCTGTTTGGATGCGTTAAGCAAAATATTGAGAAAGTCTGCAGAAAACCTGAAAACACAGAATGTTTTCCCGGCAGATTAGAGGACTTTCAGCGGGCAGAAAAAGAACATTTGAAAAAGAACGAGAAAGGAACGTTTGAATCGTAATACCACTGAAGGTAGTTACTGTAAAAGTCAAATGACTCACCTTCTAAAATGGCTGCCTTCTTGAATCTTCTTGGTAAAAGCAAACCAGCTAAGCTTACCTCATTTTATAGGAGAGCACCAAATGCAGTAGGTGAGTTGTTCTGTGGCGCCAGGATAACCTGCCCAACACATTTGCATGAGTGGTGTCTATCTGTGGTGCCAGGATAACCTGCCCAACACATTTGCATGAGTGGTGTCTATTCACCCATGTATTCATCCAGTACATGGCAATGGGAATCTTTCTACTTGGGTGTCAGACCACTTTCATGTCAATAAATATTCATCATGGCACTGCGAACAGGAGCTACTTACCCAAATTGGCATTCCAGCTGACTCTGCCAGGACTTATGCTAAAACTTTTGTGGAGGAAAGCATTACCAAGGATAGCCTCACCATGATAGACCGGGAAGTCCTCAAAGAACTAGTTGTCACAACCATGGGACATGCTCTAGCCATCCTTTAGCTAGCAAAGGAGCAGCCTTTAACATCAGACAGCTACATGAAGGCCCCTGCAGTCAAACTTCCCCAGCTCCATTCAGGGATGACATCACAACAATTCCGAAAGTTTAGAATCGACTGGGAGGTGTTTGTGCGAATGACAAACATGCCCCCTGCACAGACCAACATCCAGTTATACAACTGCGCTGATGAGGCTGTCCAAACATCAATTATAAATACTTACCCCAAATTTTTCTCTGAGGAACCAAATAGACTCATGGACATGCTGGAGGCACTAGTCACACAAAAATCAAACCCCATGGTTCATAGATTATCTTTTGCCTCAATTTCTCAAGGACCAGGTGAATCGGTCCAGCAATTCGTCGTCCGCCTCAGAGGTACAGCCCAGGATTGTGATTTCACATGTCCCATTTGCAATCACGACCTATCTGATATCTATATCAAAGATCAGCTGATCAAAGGCACAACAAATGAGGCTCTCTAAGCAGATTTATTAGCAAAGGCCCGTTCATTAAAGACCCTTGAGGAAAACATCAACCATGCTGAGGCATTTGAGGCAGCACTGCGTGACCAAGCACAAATGTCTGCGTTCATCGACCTATCACAAAGAAAAAAAAAATCCCCCTCAACCTAGATGCCCCATAAATCAGATTGTAAAACTGAACAATTTGCATTGTAGTGGATGTGGTAGCCACAAACATGGCATCCCAAAAACCAGCACCCGCCAACAGGCATGTCCTGCATGGAATCAAACCTGTAACTCATGCGGCATCAAAGGTCATTTTTCAATTGTTTGCCGATCCAAATCAAGAAATCGTTTTAGTTAAGTGAGAGGCCTTCAGGACGATGAAGCTAACATGGACAGTTTAATTGCACATGTAGAATTTGACAAAGAGGCGGGCTCATATATGTCATCTAATAAAAATAGTGTTGTGGAGATAGAAGCAACACAAGTCCCATTTTCTCCAAGGCCCGGCCCAAGAAATCCAGAAGATATTCAAAGCAATCAAAGCACTCAGTTGAAGATCTTCCCAGACAGTGGGGCTACTATCTGCCTGGGAGGACCCAAGCACCTATATTGCATCGGTCTCAAGGAAAGTAACTTGATCCCATTCAAGAAAGTTATTCGTGCTGTAGGAGGCTCAACCCTTATTAGCCAGGGATGGTTGCCTGCTCAATTCAGTGTTGGAAAAATGTAGACAAAGTAAGCCTTATATATCTGCAATAATATCGATAAGCTATATTTTAACAAGGCCGCCTGCATTGATGTAGGCATATTATCCACCACCCCCGTTTCCCCATACCTATGTCTTTGACAAACCAAAGACAGGTAAATTGTATGACCAATGGTCATACGGCAGCTGTGTCGCTCCCCAATATGGAGCAAAAGCAATCCACAAACTTTCAGCTACCAATTCGCCCTAAAGAAACCCCTTTCCAGCAAACAAAGAAAATGTGGAGAATCTGAAAAAATGGTTACTGGAACAATTTGCTAATTCAGCGTTCAAGACTGATAGGCAATTCCCAGCCATGTCTGGTAAACCTGCACATATTCATCTGAAGCAGGAAACAGTCTCTAAAGCTAAACACAGACCTATACCAGTACCATACCACTTAAAAGAACCAGTGAGGCAAGCTCTTATGCAAGACATAGAAAGGGGCATATTAAAACAACTGTCCATTGGCACTCCTACAGATTGGTGCAGCACAATAGTGATTACAACAAAAAAGGATGGTCGGCCAAGACGTACCATCGATTATCAATATCTGAATTCGCAATGTAAGCGAGAAACCCACCACACTGCCTCACATTTCCAGCTGGCAATGCAGGTGCCACCCAATAGCAAGAAAACAGAGCTGGATGCTGTGGATGGTTATCCTTCAGTTATATTAGATGAGGAGTCCCAACTGCTCACAACTTTTATCACGGAGTGGGGGAGGTTTATGTACCATAAGGATACCTCAAGGCTACTTGGCATCTGGTGATGCATACACCCATAGATATGATGAAGTTATAAAGGATGTAGCAGAAGGAATTTTTGTTTGGCGCGTAATTTAATTCGACGCATAATTTCACCCAATCAGGATGACTTATCCTATTCAATCCGAACCAGCTTTCTGGGCAGCAGTAATTGGGAAAAACCGTCACTCTCTTTAGTTGAATAACTTCGTTCAGTGCAGACGTCTCTCTGGCTGCTCTTTAATAGCAGCAGCAGCAGCATGGACACAATGAGGGAAGCTATCTAATTCATGGATCCCTTGCGTCTATTTCTCTTAGACCAAGGGTTCCCAGTTGAATATGAGTTGGATAATTTCAATACGCCACACACAGGAACAACTTTAGGTCACCCCCAAAATTGGCTATGTCGACTGCGATGCCGAATTCCGCTCCGACATCTAGCGACTTCTTCACCTCTGGGCAACATCTTCTGGAGACATTCACGCTTCTCCCCGAAACAACCAGAACCACAAACTAACGGTCACTTCAACGTTTCGCTCCTCAAACAGCAAACACGACTTTTGCTAAACCATGGCGAAAATACCTCCCTCGCACGTCCAACGACACGCGCTGCTTTCAAAACTCTGTCATAACTTCAAATCGTTACTTACTTCTTCCCTTCCTACGAGACTTGCAGCACAAACGCAAACTCTATATTCCATGCTGCCATTAAAAACTATCATAAAAACATTTCGACATCTCAGAACTTCTCTCTTCTATATACCTAACCACACTTAGCGAGGAAACAACTCAACGTAAACACACACACGCACGTTACAATTTGCCTTCGCCGAAAAATAATAACAGACATTACTACTCGCTAAAGGACATTGCCAGGAAAATCAAATTCTACGACACCGACATCAAAGAGGCATTCTATCATACCCTTGATTTTCTAACGAGATGTACACAAAATGGGATTGTATTCTGTAAGGACAAATTCCAGTTTTGTAAGGACACTGTTCAGTTTGGTGGATTGCGGATAACTTCATTGGGAGTATCTCCTTCTGAATCAATGCATAATGCTATTTTAGATTTCCCAGTTCCTAAAACCATCACTGATGCAAGGTCTTGGTTTGGTCTAGTAAACCAACTTGTCTGGGCATATTCACTAAGTCCCATTATGCTACCGTTTCGGGATCTTGTCAAAAAGAGCTCAAGATTCAGCTGGAACCAGACCCTCAAGAAAGTGCCGCGACCGGCCTACGACTGTAAACATATCAGATTACACCTCGCCCTAGAGAAATAACATCCGGGCGCGGCCGGAAATGATGAAGCCCTTTTTCGACTCTAACCGGCCGTTACAGCTAAGAAAGGGAAAAATTAATATCTATCAACATTTGCAAAACACTTCTGCCAGAAATAATTCTATAAAAATGGAAGTAATACTTTTCGCTAGCCTATACCGGGCTAAAGAAATACTTATTTTCTGCGTCCATTTTTTGTAGAAAAATTTTCTATTCACGTGGCGCGACAGAAGTGGAGTTCCCTTTCTTCCATATAAAAAGGCTTCAGGCGGCGAAATTTCAGAGGTCCCCGCGGACCTTTTTTCCTCTCCAGTTGTTGGGTTGCACTCAGTAGGCCGTTTTATCTCTGGACGGTTCTGCCGGGTGTGCCTCGGCACTGGAGAGTTCCTCCGGCCTCAGGGGGCCATCCCCCCAGGCTTATACCCCCTTCGGGGCGGGTTATTGCCTGGCGCCTGAGGCGCCCCAAAAAGGGGAATGCCGACGGGGCCGAAGGTATTTTTGGCCTTGCCGGACGCGTGTGGGCTTCGGCCCTGCGACCGGGCCCACCTTAAAACGGCCTTGTGCCATATTCGTGCGTTGGTGGGACGCAACGATAAATACAGAGGTCTACGCGGACGCTCTCAGGGGCCACTCGGCTCCACGAGGCTCGGGTCCTACGTTATCGTGGTTGCACCCTCCTCACCGCCACTTCTAGTGGTGGATTCAACAACCTTTTTTACGGTCCTTTTTAAGGGCTATGAGAGGTCACCTTCTGCGGGTCGGTGCATCTCTGGCGGTCATTAATGATCAGTCGAAATAGACGGCCTGGAGGCAGACACGAAGAGGACTCACTAAGACCAGCCGGTCTTAACCATCGCTCGGTTCCGCTCGTCCGTTTGGCTGCGCAGCGCTAAAGGCAGAGGTTGGCCTTTAGGTATCGCTCCACCATCCGCGCAGCGCTAAGATAACGCCAATCTTAGCCTCGGCCTCCTGGCCTGTTCGCTCGACAGTGCAGAGCTTTAGCGCGCAAGCCTTAGCTATCATCTCGATACGTCTGCACAGCTTTGGCGCGAAACAGCCTTAGCTATCGCCTCGATACGTCCGCACAGCTTTGGCGTGAAACAGTCTTAGCCACCGTAAACGATACGCCCGCACAGCTATCTGGCTCGATAAAGCCATAGCCACCGTAAACAATACGCCCGCACAGCTATTTGGCGCGACAAAGCCATAGCTACTGTAAACGATACGCCTGCACAGCTATCTGGCACGACAAAGCCATAGCTACCGACCACGATGCCCCGGCGATGCAGTCCACGTAACGACTCGCTGTTACAGACTGCCCCAGCAATGCAGCATCTATTCCACGTAACGACTCGCTGTTACGGACTACACTAGCATTGCAGCATCTGGCCCACGTAACGACTCGCTGTTACGGACTACACTAGCATTGCAACAACTAGCTCACGTAACGACTCGCTGTTACGAGCTAGCAACCACGACTCGACCATACCAACGAAATATCAAAACCGGGACATCGATTTACCAGCGACCGACCTCTGCTTTCCGCAACAAATCGACCGACCTCAGCTGCCCACGACCAGTGTCCAACTGTATCCAACGACCCGGCCGATATCAGCTTACCAGCATCAAACATCTAGCTGTATCTCCACGACTCGACCTACGCCAGCTACCCTCGTTGAACGTCCTACTGTGCACAACTACAACTCGACCATACCAGCTAACGACGTTACCCATCCTAGCTGAAGACCACATACAACCGCAACGGACATTTACATACACGTTTGTAATTCCGGCTATAAAATCTTCACTTTTGTTGTATCCGTTATCTTGCCTTTTATCTTCCTCCATTGTCTTTGGCCATGTACTCTCTCACGCGTAAAAACCCTTAAATAATTTGCGGAGCCGATACGCGTGTCGGCTCCGCAACAAAAGCATTTCAAGAATCAAACCAGGTCATTGTTAAACTAGTAAGACAGGGCGTCTCAACATTTGACATCAACAGAGTTACCTACTGACTGGAGTAAGGATGGCATGGGATTTTTGCTTCTTCAAAAGCACTGCACACGTGCAATTGACAGAGCCCCAGTCTGCTGTCCTGAAGGCTGGTGCCTCGTATTTGCTGGAAGCAGATTTTGCACCGATGCTGAACAAAGATATGCATCCATAGAAGGTGAGGCAGCAGCTATCAGCTGGGCACTTGAAAAGTGCTGCATGTTCATACTGGGTTGCCTCAATGTTATAGTGGTGACCGACCATGAGCCGCTAAAAGGTCTTTTTGGTAATCGAGATAGCGGCCTGGGAATCCTGGTTCTTGATGGTGGTGATTGAGTGGGGCCCTGGGATTCCAGGTCTCTTTGCAACGTAATGCCATCATTTTCTACTTGTGTGTCAGGCCACTCATAAGTGAACCAATATCTTATACTCCGCTATTTACAGAATCTTGTTGTTGAGCAACATAACAACAATTTTCTCATGTATATAAAAAATAAGTTCAAGTTACTTGTGCAGAAAGATATCACAGTGCGTTTACTTATTGATGAAATTCATCTAAAACCTTATTTTGATTATAAAAGTGACAATATTGTTGGCTTAGCCAATAACGCCAATGAGGTGGCCACAAGTGCATTTGCTTTCATGCTTAGTAGTGTGTTATCGAATTATAAGGATGTTATACATATAATGCCGACTAAATATCTTAAAGGAGAAAATTTATTCAACATAATTAAACGTTTGATAATTGGGTTTGAAGAAATAGGCTTTAAAGTATTGTGAGTAATATTGGATAACAATGCAAATCAATAAAAAAGCTATGTCTTTATTTTGTACCCCAGCAAAACTTTCAATTGTGTATCCACATCCAGTTCTGAAGTCTAGACATCTTTTTTTCATAGTTGACTCAGTCCATATTTTAAAATGTATCAGAAACAACTGGCTCGGTCAAAAAGATGCAAGTAAATGTATGATATTTCCAAAGTTTTGTTTCAATGGAAATCATGAATTAGATAATGTCCAAAGTGCTCCATTTGTACCTTACAGAAACTTCATGCCCTGGAATTGCAATCACTTCTAAAACATTGTTACAAAATGACTACCAAAGCCCTTTCTCCTAGTAATCTTGAAAGACAAAATGTTAATTTAGTGTTACAAATATTTAATGAGTATACTATTCTGGGATTGCTAACTTTAGGAAAAGAAAAATGTTTGCCTAATTTTGCTGAAGTTGCGGAATTTATAAACATATATTTTATTTGGTGGAATATAATGAATGTGAAAACACCAGTTAAAGGCTGGAATCTTCAAAATAAATATTGCAATTCATTAAAATTAAATGAAAAAAGTATGCCTTTCTCACAATATTTTGTAACTGGTTGAACTCTTGGGATAGCATTTCTGGAAAAAGTGGTAAATTATCAAAGGAAACTTTTACTGCTTTACACCATATCACTTACGCCATTTTAGAACTTACACAATATTGTACAGAAGAATTGAAAATGGTGTATATATTACCTGGAAAATTTCAAACTGATCATCTGGAGGCAAGATTTGGCCAGTATCGACAACTTAGTGGTGATCAATATATTTCTATACGTCAAGTATTTGAATGTGAAGAAAACTAAGAATGTTGTCTGTTTTAAAACTGAGCCCGCCTCTTAATAATCAAAGTATTAATTTGATGAATTTACAAGAAGTGAATTGGAATGAAATGACAGGAAGAAAATTTAGATGTTTATAAATTTAACATAGATGTAACTGAAAATGATGTTCATCAGTGCAAAGAAGTCCTGCCTATTAAAATATATTTAGCGGGTTATTGCTGTTGTAGTATCACCTCCCTTACTAAGGTCAGTAAATGGGCAGTCAATACTACCTTAACAGAAATCTTGGTCCTTACTTCCACCTCGGCCAAGGAATGCTATCCCAGAATCCATCGCCTCTCACTCTTCTCTCTTCCCTTCTCTCTCCTTTTCCCTCTCGCTCTCGCTCTCCCTCTGGCCAATCAGCGGAGATAGTAGCAGTTGCCGAAGACGACCCAAGACAGAAGAGGAAGCAGTTGCTGAAGAGATTCCAAACACTAAACACACGTGTTGACCGCCGGACATTTTCTAGCCAACACGTGGTGTTGTATACGAAGAATAAAATTCCTCTTTTAAAGTTAATATTTGTACTTCTTATTTATTATCTCAAATAACATAACCCAAGTACATATATTACACTGTAATGCCGTTTTTAAAAAAATGAAATGTTATAGTTGCAAAAGTTTAGTATCAGGAAGAGATGATATGCTACCTGATATAAACAGTTATTTTCAAGGAATCAATAGAGGTTCTCTGTTATATCCCAATGATGTAACAACAAATTTAGTACTAGACAATTATATTATTATTAATAAACTTGTAGAGAATCCTTCTTTTCTTCATTCAATGAATAAAAAAAATTGTCTATGTACATAACATTGGATGTTTTGGCTAATGATGAACTTCTCTTTCATGTTGATTCATGTGGTGAAGGTCACAGCATTGAAAAAATAGAAAAAATGATTGTCTGGAGCTCTTCTAATGCATTATTAAATAATTTTTGTAGTGTAGGAGGTGGTCTGTATTTTAGTATTTAAGTTCCCCACAATTTTATGTTGAAGAAGTTTGATATATGTTTTGCTTGGAATAAGGCACATGGAAAAAAGTAGTAAATGAAGGAATCCAATGAGTGAAGTATATACAACAAATTAGTAAAAGATATGAAACAGCGCGGACAAAAGGAACATTTAAAACAAGGCGACGAACAAAACAAATTTATATATTATAACAATAAAACTTACATTGATACATAAAAATATCACTAATTCTATTAATAAAGTAATCGTATGTGTGTGTGTGTGTGTGTGTGTGTGTGTGTCTAACACAACTAAACTACAAAAGGATTACATATTTAAAATGTCTTTCTTTTTATGATTGGAAACAGGCGGTTTCTCTGAGACTAGAAAAAGTCTCATAGTCAATGTATATTTTGAATGTCTGCGAGGCCCATCCATGTTGTTGCTTTTCACTCCTGTTTATTCACACTGGAGGGAGTGTGTTGCCGCTGCGAAGAAATTGAGTAAAAGAGAGAGAGTGTTTGAAAACGACATATTTATAGAAAATACGCGTCTTGGAGGCGGCTCCAAACGCAGGACGAAAATTTACGCGCGGACGTAGTTTTAAGCATGTGTGGGGTTTGAAGTGTTTTTATGAAGGTCAGTGGCTAAGGGCAAGGCTGTGTTGCCGTAAGATATCTGACTCCATATTTTGGTTATATTATTTTACCCCACGTTGACTGACCGGTGCAATGCCTTGCCCAAAGAAGGTCCAAAAGAAATATACAAAAGGAAAAGATAAGAACAGATAGGAGACGAAAAACATTTCTTTTATACTTTCCTTTATTTACTTGGTGAATGGACTAACCAACGCTACGTCCCAAAACATAGCGTGGTGTCCAAAACACCCGACAGTAAAATCGGTGTTGTCGGTTCGACGTCACTACCCGAAAAGAGAGGTCGGTTCACAGAAAACCTGAGTATTTATCACTCTTCACCGGCTCCAAATTCGCCACTCGAAAATCCTTCTAATTTTGGCGCGACCGCTTCTCATTGGCTACTTTACATTTTATTATTTTTCTTTTTTCTGATTTTAACCGGATGGATGCGTGGAGCCTTATGCGTGGCGACGCGTTTATACATTTTGTATCTGGCAGCCGACGAGTCAATATCCGGTTGGGAGTTTTTACTGTTAATTCCTAAATCCCCACACATGTCACGTGGTTATCTTGGCCAATGGTTTCCTGAGACTGAATATGTGTGCGTCCGCCATCTTTGTTGTGGGAACAAGTGGCATACCGCCCAAATTAAATTATGGGAGTTTAAAGTCCTCGAGTAGCAAGGAAAATGATAATATTACTTGTAAGAAGTTTAGTGAACTTCAAACATTCAACTGAATTTTGAGACATAAAACTTTTATAAGTTTGATTTTTTAAAAACATTAACTTGAATCTGAGAATTAATTTTTATTTATTTATTGCGGACTTTTCCTCCTCATCTTGGTAGTTTTTTCTTTCACTACGTTTCGGCCAAATTCCCTCTGGCCTTCTTCAGGTGATTTTACCGCGACCTCGGATAGGAATGCTGAGTCTTGTAACCGTATCACCAGTAATTACTGCCTTCCACAGTTGTTATCTGTCGCACCACGTTTTTGTGACCAAGTATTGGGTAGGATTTGGGTAGGATTTGAAACCGCTATCTTCTGACAATGCTCACCTGGAACCTAAGAGACTCACCGCCTCTATCCGCTGCGCCACGGGCCCCGAAGGGCGATCAAGGATGGATTTTTTGGTCTCATAAATCACTATCTGGTCTTCCAGAATCGGGTCCGTACCGAATTTTTGTATATTGTCCTTAATTGGAATCATTTTTGAGATGAGGCATTCCTATCCGAGGTCGCGGTAAAATCACCTGAAGAAGGAATTCCCAGAGGGAATTTGGCCGAAACGTAGTGAAAGAAGAAACAACACAAAAAACTACCAAGATGAGGGGGAAAAGTCCGCAATAAATAAATAAAAATTAATTCTCAGATTAAAAAAAAAAAAAGCCTCATCTCAAAAATGATTCCAATTAAGGACAATATACAGTAACTTGAACTTATTTAGTTTGAATTTATTTGATTGAATTTAATTTGTTGCATTTTTTAATATTTTCAATTAATAATTTTTGCTTATTTATTGTTGCTTCTTGTTTGTTCCTAAATTCTAATGATATTATTGTTGGTTGCTTAATTGCTATATTTGATTGATTCTGATTTAAAAATTCTTACAATTAAAACAAAAGTGATTGTGATTTTTCATAATCAAATTAAAAATATGAAAATTTAAGCAGTGCTTGTTAAATTGTTTTTAAAATTTAGACGGATAAACGAAAATTTTCGCCTTTAAAACCGTGTTTATTTACAAACACGACCGACAGTCAGTGATGTTTATGTTTATATTTGCTTTTAATTATTGTTTTTCTTAATTTCGATTAAAATTAATAAAAACCAGTATAAATCAAAATATGTCTCTTTCTTTTCTTTCTTGTTACATTTTAAAAAGTTTTAAAATCTTTATTAAAAAAGTTTTAAAATCTTTATTTAAAAAAAAACCGACTTTGTGATTATAATTCAACATTGTCATGAAGCGAGAGAATTATGGCTCTACTAGCGTGACGTCACATTTCATCGCACAGGCCTGGGTAATAGCGACGGCCACGACTTAGGTATCTAGTGGGTACCAGTGCTTTCAGCATGACTTTACCGTTTAGTTATTGAGTTCCAAATAGTCGGCGAAAAAAAATTGCAGCTTTTTAAAGTTTTATTTTAAATTTCTATTCCTTAAAATATGGACGTTAGTTTTTGGTTGGAATTAATGAAAAAGCCTCTAATTATTTTACAATTAAACATTGTAAAATAATTCCTTATTAATAAAATTACACCCCAATCTTTTCTTGACGAATTTACATCACAATAGAGTTTTTTTTTAACTTGTTCTTCTTGACGCTCTTTAAAGAGTGAGGTACAAAACTCAAATCTTTTAGAAGGGACGAAATGTAAATGACACCGTCTTAAACATTGAACAACCCATCACAGTAAATCTTCATCTGTCCCGTCTTTTTAAAATATAGAAACCACCCGGTTTTTGAATTGGATAATTTTGTAATCTTGTAAGTGTTCAAAGTTTTATTTTACTGATTAATTTGAACAAATATTTTCAAACGTAATCTTATCGATAATTCCTTTATAACCGTATTTGTACATTTTTTCTTATAACTTTTTTGTTTATCGTTATAATTCACTTTGCATTAGTCGATGCTTATTTTCCTGGCAATCACTTTATAATTCAGTTCATTGGTTTAAATCTGAGAGTCTATTTTAGATTGTTGCTGCTTACTTCTGAAAAACATGCCTATTACTAGTTACGTCTTCAGTCAGGCGCACCTACGAAACTTTAGAATATTTTTATTAAATATCAAATAATATAATTTACACGAATTGGACTATTGCCCACATTATGGTTCAAGTTTTTATACTCACTACATTTCAGCTGCTCTACCCTCCAGCTTTCTTCTGATGTCTTCTAAACCACTGTACCTTGCTTTAGGAGCGGAGTGCTTTGCCGCGACCTGCTCACAAACATAAATAGATCGGATTACTCGCTCGCCCTGGAAAAATTACATCCGGGTACGGTCGGAAATGACGAAGCTCTTTTTACGACCTTGACCTCCCGTTACAGCTAAAAAAAAGTGATAAATTAAAATTAACAACAATTACAGAACACTTCTGCCAGAAATAACTCTATAAAAATGGAATTATCTTCGCTAGCCTGTATCAGGCTAAAGAAGTATTTTATTTCTACTCTCATTTTTTATAGAACTTTCTATTTACGTGCTTGGCAGAAGTGGTGTTGTGTTCCCTTCATATAAACAAGACTTCAGCAGCAAAAAATTTGGATGTCTCACAACGCTCTTTGGAGCCGCTCTCAGAGTGGGCTCCAAAAGGCTGAGTCCTACATCTAGTGGTTGCATTTGCCTTTCCCATCACATAGTTATGCACAAAAGGTCCTTTTAAGGACCATAACAGGTCTCCTTCTGCAGGTTGGAGCATCTCTGACGGTCCTTAACGACTCTTCGAAATAGACTGCCCGGACGCAAACACAAAGATGACTCTAAGACCACTCGGTCTTAACCATTCGGTCGATACCCCCTCGTCTATTTGGCAGCGTAGTGCTAAAGGCACAAGTTAGCCTTTAGCTACTACTTCACTATCTGCGCAGCGCTAAGATAATGCCAATCTTAGCCGCAGCCTCCTAGCCTGTTCACTTGACAGCTTTGGCACTGCAAAGCCTTAGCAACCATCTCAATACGTCCGCACAGCTTTGGCGCGGCACAGCCATAGCTACCATCCCGATACGTCTGAACAGCTTTGGCACAGCAAGCCATAGCTACTGTCTCCAATACATCCGCACAGCTTTGGCGTGGCACAGCCATAGCTACCATCCTGATATGTCTGCACAGTTTTGGCACGGAAAAGCCATAGCTACCGTCATTGATATGTCCGCACAGCTTTGATATGGCAAAGCCACAACTACCATCTCCAATATGTCCGCACAGCTAGGGGCCCGACGAAGCCCTAGCTTCACCGATTGCTTGCTCAACTTCGTATGTGCTAAGGCCTGGCAAACCTTAGCCACGGTTTCCCCATCTGTTCACTTGGTCTGCAGTACTCAGACATGGCTAAGTCTTAGTCACCACGCTTGCTCGACTCTACATGACCAAGCTGTCAACTTTGACCACGACGCTCCAGCAATGCAGCATACAGTCAACGTATGATGCGCTGTACGGATTGTTCTAACATTGCAGCGTCTAGCCCAGGTACGACTCGCTGTACAGGCTAGCAACTATATCGACCCCCCCCCCGGTTAACCCAACATACTGTCAAAACTGGGACATTGATTAACCCACCATTACCAACACCAGCTTCCTGCAACGATCATCCAGCTGCATTCAATGACTCGACCAACCTCAGCTACCCGCATTCAATGACTTGACCAACCTCAGCTTCCTGCAATGATCATCCAGCTGTATTCTATGACTAAACCGACACCAGCTACCCACAACGATTGTCCAGCTGCGCACATCTACAACTCAACTATACCAGTTAGCGACATCACCCATCTAGCTGAAGACATAAATACTACTACCATGAATTTTACACACGCTTTTGTAATCACGACAATAAATTGTCATCTTTGTTATATTTGTTACCTCACCTTTGTTTCCTTCATTGTCTTTTGCTGTCATTACTCGCACACATAAACTGCATGGTCGACGTGCTTATCGGCTCTGCAACAGCTTCTCTTCCAGGTAGATTCTAAATAGATCTTCACCAACGCCTTTATAGTCACAACTATTGTCTGGTGGACAATTCAGAGATAATTTTTAGAGCTTTAAACCTAATGTCGGTTTTGTTTTACTCTTCAACTAGAATCTGTGTGCTTTTTTAAAAATCAGTTGTTGTTACTCTACCGTTATCACAAGTTACTAAAACGACCTATGTAATATGGGCAACTCTAAAACAATATATATGGCATGATAGCTGGTTTTTACTTATTTAGCGCAGTCTCATGATGAATGTTCGTGGTGTCATCACAGGCCCCAAGGGAATATATGTTGTTTGTACTGGCCCTAAGAGAATGTGTAGTGTTATCAGCTGAATGGATATCTGAAGTGCTCACAGTAGTGATGGATGAATGTATAACGCAAAGGTAATGCAAAGGTAGAATTGATTACCTTCACGTTGTATTAACGAAATAAGAAATGAAAAGGATAATGAAAATATCAAGTTTTAGAGTTTCTAAGCTTTATTTTCAGCTTGAGATGAAGTGATAGGTCTTCAAGCTGAAAGAAACAAAACAAAGTACTAGCAAAGGTTACAGGAACAGCTAGAGATGAGTGAAGAGTCTTCAAGCTGTAAGATACAGAAATGAATACTGGCAAGATTCACTGAAACAGCAAATGATGAGTGAAGAGTCTTCAAGCTATAAGATGCAGAAATGAATACTGGCAAGTTTTACTGGATCAGCTAAAGATGAGTAAAAAGTTTTCAGGCTGTAAGAAGCAGAACGAACTCTGGCAAGATTCACTGAAACAGCTAAAGATGAGTGGAAAAGTCTTCAGGCTGTAAGAAGCAGAATCAATTTTGGCAAGATTCACTGAAACAGCTAAAAATGAGTGAAGAAAAGTCTTCAGGCTGTAAGAAACAGAACAAATATGTGTGGACTAGTCAACAGGAATTTGGTACATAAAGCAACAAGTGGTCCAGATATTCTGAGACTGATGGAGAGAGATAAAAGATTCTCCTTAAGAATTCTGGATCATGGTTCTGGTTATTGCTCTCTCAGGCCGAACAAGGGGAAAAACAGATTCACTAAGATGGCAGACTACATTAAATTGTTCTCATGCAGGAATAGGTCTACATGTTCTGGTCCCTGGGCGAGAAAGTGGCTGAAGGCGTTTTGCCTTGGCTTTTTATTTAACCTAGCATCAATCATTCTCATTGGTTAAAATGTGTAATTTTAATTTCCAGCAGCCCTCAAACTCTTGCCTCAGACAATGCATTTGAATGCAAAAATCATGAGGTGATTTAACGGCGAACAGAACACACAACTGAAAATAAATCCTTCTGCTTGATTTAGCAGTAAACAGAATGGACAACTGAATATAGTTCTTTCTGCTACAAATGTATGTTGTTTTTTTGCATCATCACAGGAACCAATTTAACGTATATGATGTGGCCCTTTTTGCTTCATCTTTCACTGTAACTTTACAAACTGTAACTACAATCTGTTGCTAAAATATTCTATCAGCTATGTATTAGTATTTTCTCTTGTCTCCACGTGTTCTTTTGGCTATGAGGTTCAGTCCTTGCTTCCATGAAAAGTAAGCAAGCTTATGGTTCCTTTTGAGGGGAGAGTAATCTTACTCATCATGATAAGGTAACTGACATGAATGCTAGTAATTTTAGTTTACTGTTATCTCTCTTGCTTGTCCATGGATAGCTGGTGTGATGGTGCAAAAATATTTATCCCTGGACGGGAGTCTATTTTACGCACATGTGAAGTCGGGGCAGTCTGGCACTTGATCTCTCGCAAAATAAGTCCTAGTTAAGATTCCTTCTTCGGGCACATGGGAACTGGCAGGTAATGTGGGGGTTAATTTGGGGCTAGACTGACTGCCGCTGGCAAGGGGTTTCCATTTTTCACGTTACACACACCCACCAGACCACTTCGTCTTCCTACCCCTAGGATAACGGAAGATATGGGCCTCTAAGTTGAAATAAAATATTATTATTTGTAGTTGGCAATTCCAATTTCCCATGTAATATTTTTAAATTCGAATAGGACATTTAGCGAGAATAAATTGAGGCAAATGAAGCTGAAAAAGATATACATGCAAAAGAAGGCAACTCGCTGGGTAAATAACACAACAAATAAATTTCAATGAGGGGACATTTAAAATATAACCAAAATTTTAATAGCCAAGGTCCAAACAAATATTTATGGTGCTAGTTGACTATATTTCCCTGGCAAACAGACTCCAACATAAATGTCTCTTTCTTCTTTTTTTCTTTTCTTTATACTTTTCTATCTTTTCTCTTGAACTTTGAAAAGGTAGCAAAGTCCACTCATACGTTCACAGTTTATGAGATGAATCTTCTCATTCTATTTCTCTTCTTTTTTTTTCTTAATGCATATGATTCTTTAAATTGAGAGAGAGAGAATATAATTGCAATACTTAGGAAGGGTGGATGGAGAAAATGATTTTAAGGTTTACTTAGCTTTTTTGACAGGTTTCTTCTGAGATTTCTTTTCTTTTACAGGCTAGCGGGATTCTGTCGAATTTGATGGGAAGACACCTGTTAACTTCTTGTCCAAGAATTCTTTCTGCTTTTCCCCCCGAGTTTTGGCGACAGTTTCAATACATCTTGTCACGCCAACTGCTGTCCTAAAACTCAATTCCTTTCTTTTCACCGGTTAGGTACCCGGGAGTTTGTTTGGCATCAGGTCAGCACGTCCTCTCACGGCAACCTCCGTCCTAAAAACTGAATCCTTTATCCCTATTTCCTCTGACAAAAAGGGTACTACTTCTGGCTTTAGGGTTCTGGCCAATCATTTGGCTTCTTTCTTCTTCCTCCACCTCCCCCTATCATGCTATTCATTCGGGCTACTATACTGACCTCTATGTCCCCTTCTCTATCCACCCGGGCACAGAGTGTAGTCGGCTCTTGGCTTTCATTCTGACCTGGATTCGTTACTTCCTTCAACAGGTAGGCTGAGGAGCTGACCTACATTCCTTATTCCTCTTTTAACGGTCAATCTTTGGGGCCTGTTAATTCAAACACAGAGGGGTAGGGGAAATTGATCTTACCTCTCTCCTCTCAGTGGCAGACCACATGACACTGGTCAGATACAATGACTGTAATGACTTTTTACATATACTTTAAAGGGCCCTCTTGACAGATGATTGCCAAGCAATCTGGGATTTTTGTCATTTATTTTATCTGTGTTATCTGACAGATCATTTCTTTATCTATAATTTTAATGACCTTTACTTAAGATTCTGTATTATTATCTCAGTTGACAAGGTCATTCCTTTATTTAGTCATTCAATTTTTCATACTTCTAAAAAGAAGGGCTCAGAGAAAAATTAATTTCAAACAATCTTAAACCATGCAATACACCATCATCCCACCCTCACATAATGTAACATTACTACAGATTCTTGGGTTCAATGATATCGCCTTCTTAATGGATCCCATATTGTTTATCTTTGTGCTTGGACTACTTAGAAGGTCATTGGTGACCAGTATATGCATTAATTCTTTTAGTTTTCTGATCTTCCAGTGTTATCTGTCTATTATTTTAACATCATTCCGTAGTAGTTCATGACCTCTCTTTTTTTCTCCATACATGATCGGCTCTGCCTAACTTTATTGTTTCACTTTGAATGATAATTTTCTGATCTTCCTTTAGCCTTACCTTTAGGGGTGGTAGATTTTTGCCTTTATATTCTCTACCATAATAGCATGGGATGGAATACACACAGTTCTTGGTTCTACAGACTGTAGTAATAAATATTCTAAGTTATGAACAGCAGAATAAGAATCTTTATGGATTGCAAAAAAATTTGATGCAAAATTCTCTGAATGTTACTATGACAGAAAAAACCTGAAGGAAACCAAAATACAACCAAAATGAAGACAATCGTCTGAATTGTGTAAATAATGTAAACTCTTTATCTCAGAACTTCAAACTGATAAAATTATGTAAATTCATAAGAACAGCAATACAATATTATCCACTTTAAAAGGCACTGAGTTTTATTTTTAAATTCCTTATTTAAAACTTGAAGTAAAAATGGTTTAGTCATTGCATATCAGGCTTCCATGTATATGAAATGTGTAGCATGTATCTAAAAAGAAGCATTGTTTTTTAAAAATTTCAAGGAATGTATCATATATATTTAGATTAATAAAACACCATCATTGTATAAAAATAACATTTTTGATGCTTCAGAATAAACAACATTTTAAAAATTTGAATAGAATTCATTAAAACTTTCAAGGGAGTATATGTTTTTTATTTTGTATACCACATACAAGGAGCACACTATAAGTTTCCAGACTTTTTTTGTATGGGCACTTTTATTGATAGTACACACATGAAACTTAAGTCTCCTTTGAAATAATCTCCTCCGGTTGCAATGCACTTGTTGTACCATTCCAACAACTACTGGAAGGCCCCATAGAATTTATAATTTATAATTATATACTTGATAAAAAATCACTTTGGGACATATGCAATTCATCATTTTCAAATAGTTTTACTTTAAAATGTCATATTCAAACATAGTGTTTAGAAACTATAATTTTATGAAGTGTAGGTTTTGATATTTACAATTACAAATCCATGTGAGGAGATTCTAGGGAGAAACTAAATTCATGTAAAGTGTGTGGATTAGCATGTACAGCAATTTCTAAATCAGAAATAAGCACACTAGCATATATTAAAGAAAAAAGATATTTTCCAATTTCTGTTGGTATGTACACAGTTTGAAAGCACACATGCTAATATACAGAGAAAAAACATATTCTTATTAAGTGTGAGAGTATTTTCTGATTTAAAAAGACATATACAAATACATACCAGAAAGAAACCATTTTCTTGTAAAGTGTGTATGATGACATTTACACAAGGTGTAAGTTTGAAGAGACATAGGCATATATGCACTGAAAGAAACCATATTCAAAATGTTCTAATTTAAAAATACTCATACAAACACATAATGGAAAGAAACCTCATTTTTATGAAATGTGTGGTACAACATTGTTCCATAGGTCATCTTTAAAAAGACATATACAAATACACACTGGAGAGAAATCATATTCTTATGAGGTGTGTGGGTCTGTATTTTTAGAAAGTTCTTAAAAAACCATATGCAAATACACACTAAAGAGAAATCATAGTCTCGTGAAGTCTGTGGTTCAGAATTTTTAAAAGGTTCTGATTTAAAAATACACATGCATATAAACAGTGTGAAGTGTGTGGTTCTGGATTTTCTCAAAGTTCAGCTTTGAAAAGACACATACAAACACACTCTGGTGAGAAACCATATTCTTGTAAAGTTGGCAATTCTGCATATTCTGAGAATTCTAATTTTAAAAAACCACATGCAAACGCATACTGGAGAAAAACCATATGCATGGGAAGTGTGTGGTTCAGCATTTTCTCAGAGTTCATCATTAAAACAACATATACGAACTCACACTGGTGAGAAACCATATTCCTGTGAAATGTGTGGGTCAGTTTTTTCACAGAGTTCTAAATTAAAAATACATATGCAAATATACACTGGAGAGGAATTTAATTCTTGCAAAGTGTGCAGATCATCTTTTTCAATGGTTCATCTTTGATATGACACATGCAAATACACACTGGAGAGAAACCATTTTTGTGTAGAGTATGTGGATTAGTATTTTCACAGGGTACAAATTTAAAAACACACATGCATATACATACTGGAGAGAAACCATATTCATGTAAAGTATGTGGATCAGCATTTTCAAAAAAATTTTAAAAATACACATGCAAACACACACTGGAAAGAAACCTTATTTTTGTGAAATGTGCAAGTCAGCATTTTCAGAGAGTTCTAAAGTAAAAATACATATGCAAATACACATTGGGGTAAAACCATTTTCTTGTGAAGTGTGCTGTTCAACATTTTCTCAAAGTTCATCTTTAAAAATGCACATGCAACTGGAGAGAAACCATTTTTTTGTAAAATGTGTGGGGTGACATTTTCCCAAAGTTCATTTTTAAGAGCCTTAAACCTAATGTCATTTTTTATCTTACTCCTCAACCATAGCATATATGTTTTTTTTTTTGTTATTACTAATTATAGGGTCCAATTCTCTCCTTAATTAATAGCTCCTATATTGCATTCATATCTATGCTTGGCTAACTTAATGTACCGTTGTGGTACTAAAGAGACTTTTTTTATCCCACTGTGACAACAAGTTGACGAACGCGAAACTCTGTTAAGCTACACAAAGGTTTATTTACTACTAGGTAGCAAGCTGTCATCGGGAGAAAGAAAGGGCATATAGAAGCATGAGACAACTATCAACCAGACAAAAATAAGCAACATATCCTAGTGAGAAACAGATGAGCAGACATAGATCTTGAATTTTTTCCTGGTCCTAACATGATTGCCCGTTGGGTCTAACACCTCTTTAGGGTGCCCGGAATTTGGAGCTCATAAACTTTCTTCTCTTTACATTTTTGAGGCTTGTTTCCTACTGATGTCTTTACCTTCTTGTGTCTGGCCGTTGACTATCAAAAGTACGCAAGTTGTCCTCTCACTTCCGCTTGTCATGTCAAGAGCAAAAACATCAACTTCTACTCGCACCACACAAGATTTTGGACCTCCGGTTTTCCTTAGTCATTTTTGGCCTTGTTATTCAGCAACTACTGTCTGCTTTATTTATTTATTTATCTATTCATTCAATTTCCTATGAGCAATTCAATTATGTTACATACAGTCTGTGGTCTTATGTACGGAACTGGAAGCAACTCAAACGCCAACATCAACAAGGCGACATCAGCCTACAAATAATCTGACTAAATGAAAAAGCCAACGGAAACGGACACAAATACCAACACAATCTAGTGGCAACCTCAGTAGTTGCTGGTAGCTGAAGATTGGAGCATTCTATAAGTAATGCTTGGCACATACCATTATGAATGTTGGTAGAGCTCATTATTTGCACCGTGATTATATAAAAATTCAGCTTGTGTGGTGCACATCTCAGCTTATTTTCATTTGCCATCCGTCTCGGGAGTTGGATAGTCTGGCCAATCCGGTGAGTGCCTTTTCGTTGTCATTCTGTAGTATCGTCTTTGAATGTGTGCCCAGCTAAAGCGCACACACACGTGGTTCTCGGGCGCTTCCGCGCATGCCCACCACAACTTCCTCACGACAATTCTAATATTTCTATCCATAAAAATTTTAAAAACTAAGTTCCTAGCATTGGTGGCTTACCAATATAATTAATTATTTAACCTTAACCATATATCCTCTGTTTTTAATTTAGACTCGTCTCAGCAATTCTACCTAACCATATTTACCAACCCCTCCGCTCGGGCAGGATATGACACAAGGTCAATTTTTAAGTGGAGTTTAACAGGTTTGAATTCAGAGTTTTCCTTCTCCTAGACTAGTTGCCTCATCAAGGCTGTAGAACCTAGTCAATCCTACCTAACAGATGCTTCCGTCATTTCTCTGCGACAACCACAAGAAAACAACATACACAAAAAACAATAGAAAAAAATACAATTTAACAGAGCAAAATGGACAAAGGAACATGCAACACATTAATAGTTCACAGTTCATTAACGTTTGTTCTTTTTCTTTTTTTCTTCTTGTTGCTAAAGTCAATACAGTTATTTTATTTTTTTTCCAATTTTTTTCTTATTTCGCTAAATATCATTCTTTCTTTCTCTCTTGTAAATTACATCCTCTTATTTTTCTTTCTTTCTCTACCTCTTTTTGTCTCTTCTTTCCTCCTCTCTTCCTGCAAGCTCGCATATTCCTACTGTAAGTTTATAATTGTTATGGTACCCAAACTGCAGTCGGTAATGAACTCTTCCGTGACTATTAACACCGGGCTCTGTACTTATTCACGGCAAACACTTGGCAGTCGGACTGACTTCCAACACTATGTACATATGTTGTATTATACTTTGTTAAAATACTTTGTTCCATGCAAACCCGAGTTGTGTTATTTTTCCAGACCCTTTACTAATCCACAACTATAATACACTCTAACAGTTATCCATATAAACACAAATCTTGGCCTGCCTTCAGAACAAGGAGTTTTCTTTCTAAAATGGTCTTTTTTTTTCTTTGTCCTTCAGCACCCCTCTATCTACTCACCAATGAGATATTTCTTTGGGGGGACCTTTCTCTGTCAGTACTGGCGTCTCTTCTTTCCTAAATCTTTTTGTTCACCTCATTGCCAATGCACAAATCCCAGACATCACCCAAGACCAAAAAACCTAAAGAAAGCACCCACAAGTTGTACTCCCCCACCTAAAAAATTCACTACCTTTAAGCAAATGGAACAGGTGTCATTTATTTATGTGGTGCATTCAATAAGTTTCCAGACTTTTTTTTACAGGCATTTAAAGTTGTCGTAGACTCTTGAAAATTTACTATGTTATTGCTATACATCTTATGAGATGACTGACCAATTTTTATGATTTCAGGTTCAAATGAACAGCTACACCAGCAATTAGAATACACCCGACTAAAGCCTGATTGTCACAGCTGGTGAATTACAAAAATGCAATCTAGACATGAGGACACTTAAGAAGAATGATATGCAATAAAATTTTGTTTTAAAACAAATGCCACATAAACGTATGGAATGCTTCAGACTGCTTTTGGAGGATCTTGCATGAATCGAGCATCAGTTTCTGAGTGGTATAAGAGATTCAAGGAAGGCAGGGAGTCTGTAAGGGATGATAAGAGGTGTGGGAGGAAAAGGAAGTCAATACACCAGAGTTGATTGGCCAAAGGGTTAGGGTTAGGATTACTATGTTGAGGTTTTAAGGGAGTTCAGGAAGAGATTTCTAGGGAAGAGGCCAGCACTTTTCAAATTGGGTCAGTGGCATTTCCATTTCTACAACTCCATTCTTTTTACAGACTATTTGACCAAGATGGGCATCAAGACAGTTCCTCAGCCTTCCTATAGTCCAGACCTTTCTCCCTGTGACTTTTGCTTATTCCCTAAGCTCAGAGGCTGTCGTTATAAAACAATTGAGGAGATGAAAGAGGCTGTGATGAAGGTCATTGACACGCTCACACAAGAGGACCTCCATGGGGCCTTCCAGAAGTTGTTGGAACTGTACAACAAGTGCATTGCAGCCTGAGGAGATTACTTCGAAGGGGACTAGAGTTTCATGTGAGTACTATCAATAAAAGTGGCCATACGAAAAAAGTCTGGAAACTTATTTAATGATCCTCGTATATTGTTGGAACTAGGAAAATGCTGACTCTAAAGCCTTATGAAAACCATTGTCTTGCTCAGTTTCTATAAGACACTTTCCAAATCAAGTATTTCAAATATGAAATGTTGGGTTTTCCTATAAAACCACTTGTTTATCGTATGTCCAAAACATTCCCCAACACAATATGGATAAAATCTCGGATAGTCAAGCTTGAAATCTGACTGGACTGAATGAAAAAACAGAAAAGTGACCAACACATTAAAAAAAAAGATATTACTTTTCCTACTCTTTCTTCTGTCATCTATAATTTTCCCCCCTCCTTTTTACTTTATTTAGTTTTTCTTATTTGAAATCACAGGCACAGACTACAGAGCTTGAATCAACCGAGGAAAAAAAAGAAATGTTGAGGGACACTTAACTAAATCTAATTGGTGGTGTCTTAGCCTTGTCCATTTTTTATTTCCAACACGTGGTTTTGTATTTCTCTCTTTTTATTCTGTTCTTCCTCTTTCTCTTTTTTCTTACCCTCTCCTATTACTTTTTGTTTATGGATGATAATTTTTCAACAAGTCTGTGGTCATTTGTTGACTTCATAAAGAATGTCAAGTTGAGACCTTTCAGCCCAAATTATTAATACTTCAGAAAAGATCCATTAAAGATTTATACGAATAAATGTTGATAACTTAAGCAATTTTATGTTCAAATTATATATATTTCTATATTAGATTTCATCAAGAGCACTAAGATTAATCTGCTGCTGTAAAAACAATTAAAAAATGAATATTACTAAATGTGATTTATTATTTGAGAAATTCTCACAGCTGAAATTGAGTAATTAAAACAATAAAAGTGAGCATAATTGTCTGCAGAATTCACTGAATAATAATTCTTCACTTCAAAGTTTGAAAACCCCAAAATGAATTGTTTATTGTAACAATATAATAAAATCTAAATTTGAGGATGACAGTTTCTTTTTTATCAATGAATAATATTATGATTCTAATTATTAAATTAGAATAATTTATGTATTTTGGATCATTTTTTATCCAGAATATTATTGATAAATATTTTTACACTGAGATTTGAATTCAAAGCAAAATATGCTCTAAGGTCCTTTCTGATTGGTTTCCAATTTACATCAAAGCTAAGCAACCACCTCTCAAGATATTCAGATTGACTGAATACTTTCTTCATAGACCTTCAATAGTCATTTGAAGTCTTTAAGTGAAAAGTATATGAATTTATTTATTAAAATAAATTTTTTAACATATTGATCTTTCATTTTTTTCTCCACAGGTTTTCCAGCATAAATTCACTCCTTATCACAGTGAATGTGAATGAAGATTTTATTGATAAGTGCATATCAGCAAAAAAATGGAAAATTCTACTAAAAAAAAATGCTGTTGTGAAATTTGTGGCTCTACATTTGAAAATGATTCAAAGTTGAAAAGACACTTGCGAGTACATACTAGACAAAAATCACATTCTTGCTTAGTTTGTGGAACTCTTTTTTCAGAGAAATCATATTTGGTTAGACATATACGAACGCACACTGGAGAGAAACCATTTTCTTGTGAAGTCTGCGGATCTGCATTTTCGGAAAGTTCAACTTTGAAAAGACATATCCAAATACACACAGGAGAGAAACCATATTCTTGTGAAGTATGTGAAACTTATTTTTCTGAGAAGTCCCAATTGGTTAGACATATTCGAATTCACACTGGGGAGAAACCATATTCTTGTGAGGTATGTGGATCTCATTTTTCACGAAAGTCCCATTTAATACAACATATGGCAACACACACTGGAGAGAAGCCATATTCATGTGATGTATGTCAACATTCTTTTTCACGGAAATCAGATTTGGCACGGCATATGCCAACACACACTGGAGAAAAACCATATTCATGTGAAGTGTGTGAAGCTTCTTTTTCACGGAACTCTTATTTGGTTCGACATATTCGAACACACACTGGAGAAAAACCATATTCATGCCAAGTGTGTGAAGCTTCCTTTTCACGGAAGTCATATTTAGTGGACCATATTCGGACACATATCGGAGAGAAACCACATACATGTGATGTGTGTAAATCTTCTTTTACGCTGAAGTCACATTTAAGACAACATAAGCAAACACACACTGGTGAGAAACCATATTCTTGTGAAGTGTGTGGATCCTCTTTTTTGCGAAAAGCAGATTTGAAACAGCATATGAGAACACACACTGGAGAGAAACCACATTCATGTGAAATATGTGAAGCCTCCTTTTCACGAAAGTCCCATTTAGTACGACACATGCGAACACATACTGGTGAGAAACCATATTCATGTAAACTTTGTGGATTTGCATTTTCACAGTGTTCAACTTTGAAAATGCATATAAAAATACACACTGAAGAGAATGTATAAATTATTCCATGAATTTCTCATCTTTTTTCAATCAAAATATTTCAGCTGATACTATTGATTTCCTCAGTTATTTGTTACATTTCATAATCATCAAATTTGATAAAATTCTTTTATTTCCTTCACAGTATTTTTTAGCTTTTTCGACTGCTTTAACTGCAACATTTTTACAGATCTGAATGTTAATGAGATATGTTTCATATATAAAAGTGAAAGTCAAATAATCTCCTAATGGATTTTAACAGAGAAACTGATTTCTGTTTGTTGTTCTTTGAATGAATACAAGTGGAAAGTGAGCTATACAGGTCTCCTATGAATTAAGAGACTCTACTTTTTGGCAATGAGGAACCTTATATATTATGTTCTTTTCTACCATTCTTTACATATGGTAATAAACATTCATTTACTGTCTGGTGGTATAAATCTTATTCTTTGTTAGTTTTACACTCCAATTAAACTCATTAAATTCAAAGATTTGTCATTGCATTTCAGAATTCTAATAACACACCTGTTACAAATAATAACCTTGAGATTTCCTAATTTTATCATTTTCTGGAAGCTGCATCCCACTTATTTCCCATCTCACAGACTATCCAAGTAAGACAAACAAAATATGCTGGGCTCTGCTGGAGAAGTAGGGACAAACTCTTTGAGCTCCGACACACACACACCAGACATGGCTGAACAGTAAAAACTTACATTTATCAGCTCTGTGTGGATGCAGTTTGGAGGAATTGCCAAGAGGGATAGATTGTAAAAGAGAATCAAGGGAACCCATGCTATTAGCATTACTTGATGATGATGACAACTGACAATAACAAGGCCTTCTAAATATACAGAAGTTATTCATACAATAAATACCATTACAAAATAGTGACAACCCAATGTTAGAATATGGAAAAAACAACTTCATTCTCCTACAAATATATATACTGCCACATCCTCATCCAAAGTTTGTTCTAATCCATTTTTGCATAATCCCAATCAATGCAGGTGAGTCCACATGGCATAATGGCTAAAGTGCTGGACTGCAGCCTCAATGGAAATGAGTTTGGACTCCAGTCAAGTTATTGTATTCACCTTGGGAAAGGTATGAGCACCCTTATCTCTTGAGCTATGACTTAAATTGTATCATTGCTGTTCTTGTCATTAAATAACCTATGTAGGTTGATATGTGATTTAACAAAAAAAAAAAAAAGATCCTAATCAATGCTCTAAGCAAAGATAAAATGAAAACATATCCACTGCAGAGTTGCTGTTCTAAAACATTGTTATTCTGTCCAGGTGACATTGTGCTCATAAAGCAATGCAAAAGCATCAAGCTGTCTTTACTCTTCAGTTCAAATCCATACATAGTTATCTAAAAAGTGTTGTTAGTATGATGATAGCAGAACATGATTGCCCTCAAATCATATACAATTCCTCTTCCTTCAAGTGTGTATGAACTGAAGTAACCTCAGCAGCAGTAGATGAAGAAGAAATAGGCAACATATCAATTAAGTTCACTTGTGAGATAATGCCAGTGGAAACTCCTAAGTTGGTCAGAATGGAAATTTGAAATTTGTCACCTTAACCAAGTCGATTTTTTCAGCTTGCCTAAGGTGTCGTCTCTAACTGGGACAGCTGCAGATGACACTGTCCATAACTTTACTAATGAAATTTCAGCCAAACAGGTCATACAATAATGTCAATGAAATTTGGTGACTATGTGCCAAATTAACAACAGATTCCTTTAGGTTTTCAATGACTTTGCAATAGTTGTGATTAGATTGTGGAGAGATTCACAACAATATAACTTTGTGAAAAGGTTTAATTGGCCCAGCTAAAATTCCAACACCCCTCCCTCACATACACAAAAGAGAAGAGAATGTAAAGTACATTATCACATATACAGAAAACAAAAACAAAATAAGATAAGAAAGCACCAAATGTACACATGCATACACATACACACAAAATGAAAACAACAGACTCTTAATGAAGGAACAACACTCAAATAAAAGAGAAAAGCAAATAAATACAAAGGCTTTTATTAAAAGAGAAAAGGATAAAGTGTAGTGTCATTGTTTGTGATTACACAAATGTACCAAGAATGAATGTAGATAAAACATATGCATGACATAAAAATGGAAATCATATAAACAACACATGCATTTTGAATGAAAGACTGAGTAAGGTTCTGTTGTTGAGTGCAATTGGAGAGTGAGCTACACTAACCTTTCAAAGCTGAGAGACACTACAGTGTAGTATGGCTGATGAATGAAAAATTCCCAGCCAGGCTGTAACAACTTTTGCCCAGTCACCAAAGAAACTTGCAGTCTTGTATTATGCTGAAGGAATATAAAATCCTTTCTGTTAAATATTCCAGATGTTTTTTATCTGTTGATTAATTGCCTTCCTTTATTGTAATCAAGTGAAGTATTTGTTTGGTTCTTTAGAAGAAATGTTTGGTAGAAGATTTCATTCAAACCTCACCATATATACTCCATCACCTTCTTTAAATGTTAACTAGTGTATAGTACAGCTGGTGATTGTTAATTTTATTTGTCCATTGGTATAAAGTATTCATTTTTAATATCTCATCTGATAAAAATGTAATCCTGTAGTTTTTTTCTCTTAATGAAAAAGTCTCTATACCAGACTGGTATTGAGCCCTTCAATTGGTGCATTCCGGAGGTTCAGCAACACTTGAAATGGATCTTCTCCAGTGGCTCTGCTCATTCACATGAAGCGCTTGGTAACTTTTAGAGTTGCCCTTGCACCACCACTGACCTAGTGAACTTATCACATGTTTGAATTGACAATTTTTTTCCAAAATTCCTGAATGTATACGAGAACTATTATAAACGTGTCTGGAATATCATAGTGTACAAAGTGAGTTTTCATGGGCTCAATCACCAACTCTGATGGAAGCATATTGAACCTGTCAATCTCAAAGAATTGATAAGCCTATCCATTGTGATTGCCATGGTCTTCTTGGTACTGGTGTTACAATCCGGTGTTCAGCTGGATGTCGGTCAGCATAGATAGTGCAGATGGCACAGGCTTTCACGTATTATCGAATCCTTGTGGATATACCTGGCCAGATTAAATCATTGGCTTGTTGAAGGCAGTTGTTAATGCCGAGATGGCCTACATGCTACTTCACAAAAACATTCAATTATAACCAATAAAATGTGTTTTACTCTAGTGTTAAACCGTAATCGCAGCATCAGCATTCTGATGAGACTAATTTTCAAACATTTCCTTAATTTTTAAACTACTTAATAGTTACTTTTTAGTTCTTAAAAATTGCAGATTCTAGATTTCTAGTTGTGGGAAGGAAAGATCCAATCATCTCTTTACTTACATTACTTAACGTCTCATCAGTAATTAGTGATGAAGTGATGTTATGAATCTTTTCAATTTGTTGAAACTGAATTTAACAAGTTATTTATATATTGTCAAGTATTTGGCGTTTTTATGAAATGTTTTTGTAATTTAAAAATTTTTACAATATAAGTTATGAGGAAAAACTGATGAATATATAGTGTGTATAATTGGCTCACAGTAAGTTAGTTATACCAAAAGAAAAACAAAGTTTTTCATTCAATCATCTCTTCTTTACTTAAATTATTTAACTTCTCATTAGCAAACCGACATTATAAATTTTGGCTGTATCTTTTCATTTTCTTTTTGTTGAAGTTGAATTTGTCAAATTATTTATATTGAAGCATGTTTTTAGAAATATGAATGAAATCACTTTTGAAAATAGCTAATATATTTGCTGAAAAAAATGCTTTGGTTCTGATAGTTTTTTTTTTCCTTTTTTTTTGAGGAAAGGAAAACAACAATCATTTGTTAATTCAATGATTGTACTATTCAAGGAAGGAAAAGAGATCAAGCGAAATGGTTTGCAGGTAATGTGCTTTTGTGGACTTAGCTGAGTAGGTGAAAATATGTCCTTATAAGTGGGATGATAGTGGTAGCCTTCAGTAGTAGTCGGCAGTTCCCTCCTTGAGGTTGTTAGCTCTATACTTTTTCAGGTTTTATTGTAGCAAAGCTAGTAGTGGAGGGAAAACTTTCTTTCACTCTGGACGTTTTGGGCTTGTCACAATATAACAATCCTCAGAAGTTACGGTCTTCGGCCGATGGAGGCAAAAAGAGGCCGAATCGAGAAATTTAACTGCTTATACTTAGGGTTCCCAAGGGATTCCTCGTGAACTCTAGGAGTGCTATGATTGGCTATTTTTGACCATTCCATGTACGTTCGATAAATTCCAATATTTGCTCATCTTGTTGCTTTCAAGACACCGTAAAGAAAATCATGTTCATAACTCATGGGTTATGAGTAAAAATGAACATGAGATATTGATTTGAGAATTGAATACTTGGCTAAGTCTTGACACAATAAAGAGAAAAAGCTTTTTCGTTATAAAATTGTTAGAACTCAAACCCGATTAAAGTTGTCTGGTTAGCAACCAAGTTACAAGATTTGCTCCGAACAACATTACTTTAAGTCTGGCACCTAATCAACATGTCCACAGGAAAATTCACAACAGGACCATAGACTACAATTTTTCATCTTTATTTGTCAAAGTTCTTATAAAAGCTATGTAGAGTAGTTCATTAGAAAGAAAATAAACATATTCTTTCAATATTATTGCATTCGAAATTTGCCCAGTCAGATGGAGCTGTAGAATATACCGACTGCTTCTCTGCAGAGGGGTAAGTCCCCACCAACAAGTGTCCAGGATATGACACTAAACAATCTGATGATGAGGTTCCAGCAATGCTGGAGCTTTGGGGAATACGGAGTACCCATTCATTGCCATCACTCCCAGGTCCACTCTGGCCTGAAGTGGTAGCACTTGATAGGGCCCTATCTATGGGTTAAGTAGAACTAAACCATGCTTCTTTCACTATCCTAATTTTTGCATTTAAACTGCGTATTTATGCTAAACTGAATTGTTTAAAATAGAACTATTTTGACATTAGAACTGCGTACTAGTGCTGAACTGAATTGCTCAAAATAGAACTGTTTTGACGTCTAAACTGTATACTTATGCTGAACTGAATTATCTCAAATAAAACTGTTTAACATTTAACTCTGTGTATTGCCTAATCGGCTGGGGCTGTAAAATACACTGACTGCAACTCTGCAGAGGGGTAAGACCCCGCCCCCAACGAGTGTCCTAGATATAACACTAAACAATCTGATGGTAAGGTTCCAGCAATGCTGGAGCTTTGGGGAATGTGGAGTACCCCTTCATTGCCATCGCTCCCCGGTCCATTCTGGCCCAGAGTGGTAGCACCTGATAGGGCCCTATCGATGGGTTGAATAGAACTAACAGCATACTTATGCTAAACTGAATTGTTTGAGTAAACTGAATAGCTTGAAATAGAAATGCTTTTGACAATTAAACCATACATTTAAACTGCATGCTTATGCTCAACTGAATTATTTGAAATAGAACTGTTTTTCGACATTAAAATTGTATTTACACTTAACTGAATTGTCACATACAACTGCTTGAATAGTTTGAAATAGAAATGTTTTTGACAATTAAACAGTGTACTTATGCATCTATTGGTTTCTTCAATGTAATCTTGCAAGATCCTGATCAGATCAGAGTTGAAAATATGGAAATCTTCGAGAAATACACAGAACTTCAACAATTATTACAAGAAGTGACCAAGTTCCTCCAGAAGGTTTTCCCGATCTTGAAACGGTGCCAACTGTTGAGACTATTCACTCAGAAGAAACAATATTTCTATAAAAGAATAAAGTGAAAGGTGCTTATGATAATGTTGACCGCTATTTAGATGTTCAGTTCCGTCTGATGAGAGCGAACATTTTTGCTCCTTTTACGAGATGGCATTAATCAGTACCTTTTGTAAAAAAATAGAAACACAAAGATATAGATGATTTACACACTTACCATCAGGTGCAGTGGTGGACTGGGGTAGGGGGGCATTGAGTGGCATTTTGCGAGTGAAAAAAAAAAAAAAAAAAAAAATGAAGACGCGATCATTCATTTTTATGCTATGATGTTTTAAAAAAGAAATCTAATATTTTGTTTTTTTTCACATTCATTCCTTTTTGTTTGGAAGATCATAAACACATATGCCATTCTGTCAGCGACCTCAGCTTTTAATAAGCTTGGGCGAATGTCTGAGATGTTGGTACTTTGATCTGGTCCAGCTGTGAGCAACCTGTTGCGGAGACAATAAGACCACACTGGGACATTCCAAAAGACATCTCCGCTATAGTGTATATTTTCTATGACTAATATATATACAGAATTTTTATACAGTGTTTTTTTTTGTGTTTGTTTTTTCTTGTGGAGTTTTAAAAAATGTTTGTTTCTTTGGGTTGATCAAAAAACAAATTTCCTCTAATGCAATTTACCTACATTTTATTTTAAAATTTTACAATGAATTTTGAAAGCCTTTAAACTCTTCTGCCTAAGATAAAATATTTGTAATTAAATAAAGATGTATTTAATCTATCTAAAAATGTATGATTAAAACTTCCTAATGTAGGACAGCATATTTTCTGAGATTTTGATTGAGATATATATATATATATATATATATATATCTCACAGGATACCAATTAAATTTAAGAGCGAAATCATTGAATCAAAATAAGGATTTTAGTTGATTTTGATAGTAAATGGGTTTTAAGAAATATTAGTGTTTTATTGTCCCAATTATGTTAACCTGTGATTCATTTTATGAGTCTGTGGTGTCAATCTTGGAACAGACCACCATATACACTCAGAGCACCATATACACAGCATTGGATTGACCAGTTATCATTGATTGAAACCTGTTAACTTCAAAACATGAATTTAATTATTTTAATTTAATAATAATAATAAAATAAATAAATCATTTTAGAAAACAGCATTCATTTAAATTTAAAAATTAGTAAGACGCTATTTTACTGGTCCAAGCACAATAACGATCCCCTAGTTATTATAACTGCTATTATGTTTTGAAAGAAGTCTAAACTATTTAGACATCCCCCCAAGAAAAAAGAAAAAAAGACAGTTATCTTCAATATACGCAATTCCAAAGATTTTCAGCTTATTTTTTTAATGAATGTTTTCTTCATAGTAACCGCAGAAGCCAGGCTTGTACGCTCTTTTGATCTGCTTTTTTGGGAAATTCTGAAATAATGTTTGATTTATTTTTAATTCATTGTTAAGTTTTTAATTCATAATTGAAAAGTCCATTGATATATATCCATTGAAAAATGTCCAAGTTAATTCATTGTAAAAGATTTTTTTTTAAATTAAGATTTCAGATGAAAAATAAGTTTATTTTCCTGAAAAAGAGAGATCAAATAGCATACGAGGCTGATTCCTGCTGCTAATTTGAAGGCAGCATGCCTTTAAAAAAGCCCACCCAGACTGATCAACTATAAAATTTCCAACCCAACTTAACTCAACTGTAGAATCTCCTCCCAGACTGATCTTTGAAACTTGTTAACAATGAATGTTTTTCATCTTTTCAAATGATACTTTTCATTGAAAAAGACTGGAGATATCTTTAAATAAAGAAAAGCATTCATAATAAAGTAGAACCAGAAATAAAGTTTGTTTACATTTCAAAAGTTTTTACGAAACTTGCAATTTCTAAAGCTTAAAAACTGTATGAATATCACACTCTTCAGAGATTTCAATATATTTTCCATAAAAATCACTATTCAAGAATTAATACGTGAAAATAACAACATTCCAAATTAAACTTAAGATTTTTTAGAGGATTTTTAAACTGAACATTTTCCGAAAAATCATATCTAGTGCATATTACAAAGTTTAACTTTTTATATTAGTAATACTAATATAGGAAATACACTCCCATACTTTCAAACATGTTAGCAAGGCCAATGTAGAGCAGAAAAATTCTTTGAAAATAGGACCCTAAATCACTTCTTCCCGAAACAAAAGTAGTGGGGCGTTGGTAGATCAAATACTTTTGGGAACCTGATTGAACAAAGTAGTCACGTGCTGTATGCTTTCAACTACATAGGTACATTTTGATTTTGTCCCGTGCAAGAAAAAAATCTTACATCTGGAGCCGGTCACATGACATGGTGTGTGTGTATATATATATATATATATATATATATATATATTCTATGTTTTCGATAGCTCACTCATTTCTTCGCTTTCCTATCAAGCGACATATAGCTCACGACAATGTGACAGCTTTCACTCATTCTCTTCTTCCCAGCCAGTGACACATAGTGTGTAGTGAAATGACTGGAGCTATTTCATCATGCAGCCTAAAATGGGAAACCAGGAAAAATACATTCATTGCCATAATGAAATTGGTATATTTGCCACACTTCTAGATTCTAAACTACACGCTGACATCAAAAACACCTCACCATGCAGATGCACACGTTTATCTAGCGGGCAGACGAATATTTCACTATGTACTTTATAGTTTCTCAGCACGCTTACACACAGACATGTTCAAACCACACACGCTTATATTTGCATTACATGTGTATTAGACACACCCACATGAATATCTAACAAACTTTATTCGAACATTTTTCCACTTTGTATTGTTTTTGTTTAGTATATAAAATTATCTGTTTTGTTATTATGTTAGGAATTTTTTGTCTGCTTAGTTCATTTCTTTGTGTTGTAAATTGTGGAACGACTGTCGAAGTTTTGTTTCTAACAAAACCTTGAGAAAATTAACCAGCTAACTCATCTTTCTCACCAAGAATCTTAAGTTCGTAATATAAAAAGGGTAAGTTAAGATTATTTAGATGTAAAATTTTCAAATATTACACTTTAAAGTTTTCCAGAACGATTTTTTAAATATTGTTAAATATTCATTAAAGATCAACTGAAGAATCTTTATTTTATAGAATACACATTTTTTAGCCTTAAAATAATCAACCAAAAAACACATAACATTCTAGAAATTTTGGATCAAAACCACATTAGCATTGAAGTTACATTTTTATATTTTTCAACCAATCAGCTATCAATAAGAACATTTTAGAAAATCCATATCAGAAACTAATAGAAAATTCTTAGGCTCTAAAACAAATAAGTAAAAATACGAATCTGATTGGTCAAGAAATGTCTACACACTTAAATTTTAGGACCTGCAATAAAACTATTTTTTGATCCACTGCTAAAGTATAAATAATGAAGAATTTAATCAACCAGGTCAGTTTCGGTCATTCAATTTATTTCTTCCACGGCCAAAAATTCATTCCGTCTACTACCAAAAAGTCTTTTCACTAGAGGTCATGAACGAGCAGCAGAGAGCCATGATATAGACTCAAAGGGAAAGGCTTGCGACTTTCTTTTATCAATGCGACATGTCGCCAAAATCTTAAGAAAACACACAGTGCAGACTTAATGAAAACAAAGACCCATCCTTATGGTCTATCATTCATATACACACACACACATACCCATATATGTAAGTAAATACAATTATTTTTTTCCTACTTACTTCGGCCAACCAAGGAACCATTTATTTGATAGACTTTATTAACATGTAAACACACACACGTGTGAACAATCTTATTTTCATTTAACTGGCCATAACTGTATTTCTACAAAAGGCTGCTCACACATTCTGTTTCTCATTTATTTTTATTCTTGTTTTGTTATGAATATTAAATTGTTTGTTTCTTAATGTTCATTGTTGTCATATTCCATTTGTTTTGCTTGTAAAATTTGTGTTGTATTTGTGGTGGAACTAAACATGAAAGTAATACCCGTAAAATATGGATGAGAACTCACTCTCACTCACTATAAATTGGAGAGTAACATATTCACTAAACAATAACATGCACCCACTACAATTTCAACTCAACTGTAGAATCTCTCCTAGCATGTGTGGGGGAAAGAGATTCTTCAATTGATCCTTTTTTATTTTTTTTTTAACATCGAGTAAGATTAAAGATTTGTTTCTCTTAATAAAAAAAAAACAAGTCAGAAGTGTAATTATTTAATACTGACTTTTATTGTTTATCATTTTAAAAACTTTATTTTAAAACACGAATATCTTTAAATAACTAGCTGAACTGATGGAAATAAATTGTCATTAAATATTTCTGTCCTTAGTTTAGTTTCATTACCATCTTTCAAAACGCTGATAGGTAAAGAAAAAAAGAAGGTAGACGTCAGTAAAATAATGAGGGGGGGGTAGTTACTTTGCCTAAAAAAGTAATTGTCAGTCAGTTCTCAAGAGAATAAGTTAATTTTTAATGCAAGTATCAGAGGTGAATATTTCTTATAGAATTTTAATGTTGAGTTATTCTTATTACGACCATGATAATGGATTAAATTTTGAATTATTGTATTGAATATAAGAATGAAATAAAAAGGGATAAGAAAAATGTATAAGAAAAAAAAAAGGATAGTATATTTTAAAAGTTGAATTCAAGAAAAGATTTTAACAATCAGTGGCTGTATAGGATAAACTCCTGTAATTATTTACTACTATCTTTAAGCAATACTTCCCAATGTCATTATAAGATGCAAGTGGGTCATGAATTTGGTGTGTGTCTAAGTTTCAAAGAGATAAAAAATTATCAACCTTTTCTTTTTTTTTTTTTTACAACTCCACTTTCAGCCTTGTGCCTAATTGTAACTAAGTACAATAAATAAAAATTCCCTCTGCTGTTGAGTATACTCTTTTCCTATCTCTTTATGAATTAAAATGTAAATGGCAAAAATTAAGTGGTGAGGCTTACTGCAAATTGAAAACTACCAGAGAATGCAAGGGAAGAACAAGTGCCGAATCTTTACATGTTTTCCTACAGAAGAAATATGTAACTAAAGAAAAATGCAAAGACTAGGATTTTAAATGTTCATCTGGACTAGAAGGGGAGGAACACAGAGAAAATGCAAATATATTGGAGACAAATATAGAAATAAAAGTTGAAGAGGGCTTTCCTGTAGGAATTAACATTGTTGAAGAAATTGAAGGTGATAATGATGATGTACCAAAGGAAGAGAGCTCTGGTGCACGCGGTAAGGACAGGTATGAATATGAAGGAATTGGTTAAGTTACTTAAAATAAAGAAATAGAACAGGCAAATGAAGACATTGTATTTTGGCACGAACTTACTCAGGGCAGTTGCTTGTTAATCTTGTAACATTGGGACCTAAAAAGTTTCAAAACTAAGATGAAGCATTTGTTCCGACTGTAGGATCGGGGGGAAAATAGTCTGAGGGTAATGCTACAACACTGGTTTTACAAAACCATGAATAGAGAGACTGTTTTGAGATCATGGTTACTGAACTCAAAGTCAAACAAATCTTTTTATTGTTTCAGCTGTTGCATCTTCCCGAAGACAAAGCAAGTCAAGCAAGAAATCCAGGATTTCAAAAGTTTTGGAATTTTAATTTAAAAATGCCTGAACATGAAAATTCATCTGACCACCAAAGAGCAATCAAAGAATAGATGTTAGAAATGACCTTGATAAAGGTAGAATCTTTGACAGTAAATGACAAGAACATATGAAAGAAAGACAGATTTAGAGACAGGTTTTAACATGGTTACTTGATGTCATGATTGAGAGACTACACATTTTTCTCCTTTTCCAATCACTGGTGGGAGGTTTTATCTTTCCATGTGAAGGTCATGATAGAGTATTTGGTAACCACCCATTGGAGTGCATGTCATGAAACTATTTATGCAGTGAAAATCAGATTTTAGGAAGTGATTCAGGCACTCAATTCAGAAAATTTTCAAACAAGAAAGAATGCACACATTATTTTGCTTTCAATTGAAAACTTCTCCTTCATATCACAATTGTATTACTGGGAAGAAATTCTGAGACAAGTAAATTTCATCCAAAAGAAACTTCAAGAACCCGGTATTGGTTTGGATGTGTGTAACCCACAAAATTTTCTTTAACCGAAACAGGGATAGGATGGTGTCTGAATCGGTTAATAAAAGTCAAACAAAGAGCGAGGAAATGGAAATTCCTGTTGAAAAGTGGATTAGAAGGAAGAGAAAGCTACTAAGGGAAAAAGAAAATGACGTATGTTAAACGATTGTACAGGAAATAAAGAGAAATTCTTATGAATATCATGATTGACTTGTAAGTGAACTGGAAGCACGAATTTGACTCCATATCTCATCTGCAATTTGTCTTTGCTGGATTATCATTGCGAACAATCATGAAAGATACTGATGGTGAGTTGGAGCAAAAATTTAAAAATCTCGGTTGCGAATACAGTGCTGTCTTAGACGCATCTAGGATGCCTTTGAAAGTTCTGATGTGGGGATTTTTTTAGCAGTAGCTTCCAGATTGGAATGTGATATGACCATGATGATCAAACTATTGGCTGAGATGGATTTATTCATGGCAAGTTTAAGAAACAGTGCCAAATATTGTGATTGCTCTATGGCTGTTTTTGACACTCATGGTTTCTGTTGATACTGCAGAGAAAAACATCTCAAAACTGAAGCTCATTAAAAATTACTGGAGATTAAGTATGTCGCAAGATGGCATAACCAATTTGTCCCTCATTTCAATAGCAGATGAAATTGAGAAGATATAATTTGACCAAGTTATTTGTAACTTTGCTTCTGCAAAAGTTCAAAAGGTTAAAATATGATAAAATTTGTTCAGCTAATTTTTGAATTTGCTGTTTTTCAAGTACTAGTTAACACCAATAAGGGTATTTTATTTATATTTTTCCTAAAAGAAAAAGAAAAATAAAAAAGTGTGTGTGTGTGGGGGGGGGACACCATTATGAATACAGGCCACAGGTGGCACTTTGCTTTGGTACACCAGGTGCACATTTTCTACTCATTGTGCACCTTGAATGGTATTGCACATAAAGTGTCATTTGATGCATTACATCTGCGAATTAATTGGGAGCAAAGTAAATGACTTCTCTACAATTCTCTTGTTTGTCTGACACCTGATGATTTCCAGACCGTTTATTTCACTACAGTCATAAATAGGAACACGTGAATTAAAAGAGGGAATGGTGGATCTGTTATTTTTTTCCAGTTGCAAAGATGTCACCTGCCTCGCAAATCAAACCAATCTACAAAAACCAAAAAGCACTTAAGTACCATGAACTGATGGAATCTGTTTCAACATAAAAGATGCACATTTTGTAGAACTGGAAGAATGCAATGAGCCATGTGAACAACATTAAGAACATTACCAGTTCAACAGATATTGACATGAATATTTGAAAAGTTAACCCCCCCCCCAAAAAAAAACAAGAGTTTTAGTGAAAAGTTACCTTGTAATCTACATTCAAACTTGCTTTTCAGATTTCCAATTAATTTGTGATCAAGTTATCATTCAACATGTCAAAGCCATTTTGAATATTTAATAGGTCTTAATGCATTCTATAGTTGATAAGCTATGTGGAAATGTACATTTGCAAGTTTTTCTTTGCTCATTAATTGACAGGACAAGTTTGTTTTCTATAAATTCAATTAGTAGGAGATAACAAAAGAACATGACCTGATATATTTTCCATCGGATTCATCAAGTGATGAATGAAATGTACAACTTGTTATCTTCCTTTGCATTAAATGAAAGTAAAATAATTCATATATATATATATATATATATAACACATTAACTAAACAAGACAAAAATCAATTTTGCCACAACTTAATTTCCAATGTGGAAATATATTTTAATTCTTGTTGCTTTCAACAAAAATAAGAGTTTTGGACTTAAATTGTTTCTTTGCTTTCATAAAAAGTTATTTTGTTTTAACTCCCATTTGAACATTCAATGGTCATGTAGGAAATTGTTAAATGCAAAATTTTACATTTTATTTTCCAAACATTACCAAAGAGACAATGAACAACTAACCCGATCCTGGCTTCTTCAAACTGAAAATCAAAATTTCGTGGTTCCTTAATCAGTAATTAATCTCACAAATGATCTTTGTAAATTTTTCTGCATGTTTGATGTTGGGAATATCAAAATGATAAATCTTCTTTCATTTCTGAAGTTCCAGTTTTAACTCCAACACTCATTAGGGAGATTACCTTGAAAGAAAAAAAAAATCTTTAAACATACAGAACAGAAAAAAAATTAAAAACATTTTATATATTTAAAGAATTAAATTAGTCACGAGTAATATGCCATCAAAAAAATTTAAAGCCCACCACCTCTTCAGAAAAGTAGGAGGTAGTCTCCATAGTGGTCAATGCGTTGGACCAAGATATTATAGTAAGCAAGTTCCAACTCCAGTTGCACTATTACATTTGCTTTTGGGTTAATACCTTTGAGAAAGGTATGAACCGCCTCATCACTCGTCACCCTCAGCTATGGGTTAAATAATACCACTACTGTTCTCTAGCAAGGTCGGATTTGGCATTAAATAACCCAAAAAGGTTCATATGCCACTATACAAAGAAACAAAACTAATCTTCAGAAACCAAAAAAGCACTTAATCACCTTAATTCTGATGAATTTTTTAATTCAGGTTTTCAGTTTTGGCTAGTAATAATCATAAGGCCAGTTTCCTCAAAGAACTTCCAGAAAAATCCTGCCTTACTATGTTTTACACCTTTTATTGAATTCTATAAAATGTTCTCCTTTATGTTATCAGCATCTGAAATTCTTCAAGTAATCAAGTAGAAGGTTGCTGTGATAGTACCATAACTTCTGAAGTGGTCCTTTTTGCTTTTATGCTGTTCTAAGCATCAATCTAGTTGATAAAGATGCTCTAAAATGGATATATGTTGATTCACATTCCAATTAGCAGTGCCTTATTTAAGGTATGTAAAACAATTCTTTTATGGTATCAAAAATGGAATTATCTGTATCATTCATCACCAGCAGCACAATTGGTAGGAATCTCCAAATGACCCTAGCTCATATCAAACATCACCACTGATACAAACAAAATTATCCAATAATTCAATCTGGACTGTACCTGAACTCAAGCCTGGTGATACAGTATGGATACACTCAAAAATAAATGGGAAATGAAGGAAAAGGAGTTTAAAAGTATCCCTGTTAGTGGAGACTGATAAAGGCATAAGGGAGAAAGTCCCTAATGATAAACATCCTGTTAGAAGATATACCAGTTCTGAATTCCAACAGACAAAATGGGATCTGAAAGCTCAGCAGCCTCATTGTACAACACAAAATGGCAGACAAATCATCATTCCCAATGATACAAATGGCAGACTTCTGAACTTCTTCAGATGTAATGATGAACTTTTCACTATTTTGTTTTCTTTTGTTTTTTTCCTTTCACTTCAGTTGCAGTAGGAGATGTTGTGATAGTACTAGACGGTTCTAAGTGGCCCCTTTTTGCTTTTACTCTGTTGTAAGTGTCAATCTAGTAAGTCAATAAAGAAGCTCTGAAATATATACACGTGTTCAACTCACATTTCAACACTATATAAAACAAGTTTTTTTTATAACCCTTGATTTAAAAGATCAAATGAGAACTGATAATATCTTGAGTATTTAATAATTTTGATTTGTACGATGAAATTTAAATTTTCAATCTGACTTCTGGTTAGACTTTAACTTGTACACCAAGAATGAGATCAGATATATATGAAAATTGAATAGAATTTTAAAATTAAATAATTTCATTCAAAATGCATGAATATTTTTTCTTAAAGAGTAAAAATTCAAAAGGTAATTTTTATAAAATACTAATAATTTTACATGAAAATGGAATCTTTTATCATCAGAGAAATAAATTATCAGTGTTGACTCCTTATCGTAACATGTCTTAAGCAATCTTGTAGCCTCCATTTCTTTTTTTTCAACTGCTATTCTTAGTTATTTAGATCTAAATTCAAAGTTCCAATAACAAATGTCTTACTACCTATAAAGTGACCCCTCTTCCACCTTTTTACCATGGAAAAAAAAGTATTTCCCCAGATATTGTAAAGGGGAGGCAATCTTCAGATGCTATAGACTAGCAGTACTTGCATCTACCTAGCCATAATATTCCATAATACCGGAATATTAAATGCAGACCAGTAGAGTGGAGAAGGTCACACACCATCAAATTCAGTGTATATTGGGGAAAAAAAAAAAAAAAAAAAAAAAAAACATTGAGATCACAAATGTCCAATTTATAAAATGATTTTTGCAAACCTTTTTGAATTTTGCTTGGATTTTGCGCAGATCTGAAATCAAATTATCATGCTGTGGATTCTCAACAGGGAAATTCTTCAAAACTTCTAATAAAGATTCTAATAAGGAACCAATTCTGAAAAGATATCAAAAATTAAACCCAAACAAATGGAAGAGGTGGTGGGGTTCAATACATAAGTGTCAATATATAAAAAAAAAATTCTTTAGAAATAAGACAAGTTGATTACATTTTGACTATCATCTCAGAAATAATTTAATTTTCTTAGATATTTTACAAGTGTTGACGATTTACTGTGGTCATGGATAAGATCACAAGATTTTCCTTAAAATGTATAAAAGTATAATTCTCTTCAAATGATACTGATGTCAAAAGGATAAAAGTGGAGACAACTTCTTCTAAATATTTCAAACATTCATCATGTCACATGGGCATTGAAAAAACAACAAAAAACGTCTTTAGATAATTATTTGAATGTTATTTATATTCATTTCTTACAAAACAAAACCAGACGTGGTTAGTCATTTACTAATTTTATTTTGGTCAGAAACCAAATGAGGGTAGAAAGATTATGTTGCACTAATTCTACAAGTGGGGGGGTGGAGGTGAAAATATCAGCTTTGAAAAGATCATCATTCAACATTCTAGCTTTTACATGGACTTAGATACCAACAGTCTGATACTAAAAAGGAAATACACAATCATTTCAACGAGACAACTAAGAGTTATCTATTAGTGTGACACAAGGCAACAGTAGTCAAGCACTTACTATACTAGTGAATAAGATAACCATTGTACTATAGCAGATTTCCTTGCCCAATAGTATTAAGAGTTCAATCAAAATGCTATCCCTTATAAACCTATAAATGAAATCAATTAGTTTTTATTCAATAAAAACTGAAAGAGAAAAACTATTTTAAAAATTCCTTTTTATGGCATTTTATAATTATCAAAAATGTCTTTTTGTATTTCAGAGTAATTTCTTTTTTAATTGGGGAGAGAGGTAAACCTGGGTTTTTTTAAAGAGATGCAATTTGAAACTTGCATTTTTAGTGACCAAGAGACAATGAAGAACAGGCAAAAATCCCAACTCATTTTTTGAAAAAGAATTTTAAAATGCCCAATAGAAATTTAAAGTCTGAACATGCAAATATTTACCAAGTTTATGTAGCTGATTACATGATTATTTTAATGGGAGATTTACTTCTTTAAAATATAATAATGTTAAGACATTTGACCCTGGCTAGTTGTACAAGAATGAAATGTAAAATTGCATAAGGTTTATAAATAAAGAGGAAAAAAAGTGTAAATACCGAGGTTTAACTTCTGGATTGTCTTTCAATAAAATCAACCAGGTGAAAATGAAGCCATCAAAGAACCCAATCTGAAGAAAGAAAATGAAAAGTTACATAATATCTAAAGGAAAATGTTTATTTCAATAAATGATACAAACAATGGCAACTATTTTACAACAGTGAGTCAAAAGTTTTGCAATATTATACATGCTAGTTTGCAGAGCATATATCACATGACCAAAGCAATTAAAGCTATAAAAATTACCCACTGTGGTTATTGTGGATTGTTCATCCTAAGTTATATTATCCAGTTTATGAAGATCAGTTACTATATTAAAAACCATATGTAACATGGCTAAATACAGCAGGTTTTATTAATTTATTCAATAACAATAAGATTCATATTGCATAAAAACTGAAAATCACTCATTATCCAAATAACTCTTTCTGGAAACAGCCAGCATTGACCAAATCAGTTTTATCAAAAATTATGATTGTCACTTGCATTTTTAGCCCCAGATTTTTGGAGCTTACTGGTTTTCCTCCATCTCATTAAGTTAATTTCAGATTCAAAGCCAAGTGTCATTTTATTTTCCCAAATCATGTTTTCTCCAATTCTTATTTCTAATACTTTTCACTATGCTGCATACTGCTTGGAACAAATCCTTGGCCATTTACCTCTCATCCCACAAATCATCCAAGACAAAAAAGCAAGACATGCTGGGCAATGCTGGAAAAGTAGGAACAAACTCAATTCAATGTTCTATGGACTGCTAGACATGGACACACCAGTATTGGTCAACCAGCAAAAATTTACATTCATTAGCTCTTTGCAGACACCAGATGCTATCTAAGGGACTTGCTAATAAGGATGGATGGCAAGAGAGACTCAAAAGAATCCATGCTGTAAGCACACCTTGAGGATGATGATATTTCAATAGTCTGCTTATCTCAATTTATCAGAAAAAAAAAAAAAATGTACATAACCTGAATAAAAAAATTGTTTCATTGAACCAATGTGAACAACATTTCATACTAACATTCAATTTATAGAAATTTAAAAAGTAACTATACTTTGTATAAGAATCCTTCTATCATTTGAATTCTGATTAATAGCAGCTAACAGAACATATTTGCAAGTTGTATAACTGAAGGTATCAGCTGTGTTTTACACAAGAAATAGTTTTTAAGTTTGACATTAGAATGAAATGTACAATTTTCATGCAAATTATGTGATAAATTCATATTAACATTACAACTATATTCTTTCAAAGAAAAAATCAAGTTTAATTTGTCACAATGCCCATGATAAGTCTACAAGCAGTTATTAGCTGAATTTTTATTTGAAATTTTCACTGTATGTTTATTCTATGTGAATAAGTTCACTGAGAAAAGAGATTATGTTATATGTTATGGGTGTAAAATATTTCATATCACCTCCTGTAAAATTAATGAACATTTCATGTTCTAATATGAATTTATATTCTCATATATTACACATCACTCAATAAGTCCCGGGCTTAACTGATAAAACAACAACTTTTAGGCAAAACTTGACTTTATTCATCAACAGTCTCTTTCGAGGATGATACACCGATTCCAATACTTCTCTAACAATTCAATACCTTTTTTGTAGAAAGATTTGTCTTTGGCCTCAAAATATGCCTCAGTTTCCAATATCACTTCATTAGAGCCAAATCTCTTTCCCTGGAACATTTTTTTTTGAGGTCTGGAAATAGCCAGTAGTGGCTGGGGGCCAGATCGAGAGAATAGGGTGGATGCAGAAGCAGTTTGAAGGGCAATTCATGTAGTTTTGGCATCAATGCAATTGACTTGTAACATGGTGCATTGTCTTGATGAAAGAGCACTTTTTTCTTCTTCATTTGTGGCTGTTTTTTGGCGATCTTTTCCTTCAAATGCACCTATAATGCTATATAATATTCACTATCGATGGTTCTTCTTTTCTCAAGGTAATGATGAACAAATTACCTGGTGCATCCCAAAATACAGAGGCCAAAACCTAGCTTTCTGATGTTTGCATCTTGGGTTGCTTTGGACGGTGATTTGACTCCAGAGTGAAGTGGTGGATCTATGTTTCATCCATTGTCATATTTATACAAAAACACCTTTTTGTTGCATTGAAACAATTGCAAACAATGCTCTGAATCATTGACATGTTGTTTTTGATAGACTGTGAGCAAACGCAGTACCCACTTTGAACATAGCTTTCACATTAACAAATGTTCATGCAAAATGGTGAATACACTGCCTTCTAATATCTTCAACTCCTCTGCTATCTTATGCAACTTCAATCTACGATCAACTAAAATGAGTTTGGAGTTTTCTGTTTTCTGAGACAACAGCCGACTTCAGCATCATTTAAGTCAGTATACCACATTTAAAGTCAGCGTACTACCTCTTAACCATTGTTTCCGATAGAGCAGAGTCTGAATAACACTTATCAAGCTATTGCTTTGTTTGAACAGTATTTTTCCACATCAGAAAGCAATGCTTTATCAATACCCAGGAAATTCAGATTTCGCCATTGTTTTGAAAATTTGCAACTGTAGATTCACTAAATAACTGTAATTTGAAAACTAATAATCTGATTGGGTTCAAATTTTGACACATGCCATTTGAAGGTTAGTACTTTATAAAAATTATATGGATTTTTTTATTTTTTTTAAGGCGCCATCTATATGTCAAGCCCTGAACTTATTGAGTGATGTTTTATTCAAAGAAAGTATATCCATATTAAGAATAAGGAAACAAAGCATTCTAAGTAAATACTATATGAAATAGAGAAAAAAAAATTTGTTTACTTCAGCTCCAACATTATTTCCCATGGAATAGCCCATGTTGTATCCATCATGTTGACCCGTTTCACATCCATGACGACGTCCTTCATTAAAACCTTTATCCACAGTACTGAAGTCAAATTAAACAAGAAAAATTAGATAAAAAACTGACTTTATTATTTTATGTAGTAAAAATTTTTAAAAGTAAATTTTTGGAAAATTTCAAAGACAAAAACAGGAAAACTGTACTTAAAATAATGATATCTCCAGGGAGATCAAAAAGAAAAAGAAAACATTAGATTATCATATAATGTCTAAAATGAATTTGGTTTTAATAACCAATTACAGCATTTGTTAATCATAAACAACAACCGCATGCACAACCCCAAAATGCATAACATCTCTTAAAAGACTGACCTTGTATACTTGCTGACAAAATCTTATGATTTAAATCCACAAACTTACTAGGATTGAAAAAAAAAAGACAGACAAATTTGAGTTTTGTTTATTGGCATATCAACCTCTGAGGGTCATTTAATGCCAAGACACAGTAAACAATGGAAATCTGCAGGTTTATATGATTGAATGTTCATTTTCCCCATGGGTTGTTTGTAATTTGAAACAATGAACAACTTTTGACTTCTTAATAACAGTGGGTTATTTCCCTCTAAATTGGGTGGTTAGTAAATGATCAAGTGAAGACTCCAACTAGATTCCCATGTCTGGTTGGTGGCTGATTCTTTCTTTTCTGGCTTGAGGACTACTTATATATCATTTTCAATTTGCGGTATATCATTTGTTTGATTGGTTTGTTTTAATGGCATATCAACCTTTTGTAGTTTATTTAATGCCAAAGCCATTCTCCTAGAAGAACAGAAGTGGTACTATTTAACCCATAGCAGGGAGGATAAGGGGATTCATACCTTTCCCAAGGGTATTTGCCTGAAAGTGAACATAATAGTGCGACTGGAGTACAAACTCACTTAGTTTGATTCCGCAGTCCATTGCTTTAACCATTACACCACGAGGACCCCCCCCATTATCTGTAATCATCTTTCAAACAAAACATTGACTTTCATAGGTCCCCATTCTCTATCTTAAAAACAAATATTCTGACATCAACCATTCTCAACAAATACCAGCATACCCAAAATCTTAAAATTTTTCTAATTTAAATGAATAAGAAATTTTTTTACCATAAATAACTGTATGCTAATAGAAAAGGTATTTCATGTGTTTATTGGAATGACACAAACAAAAATATTATTACATAAAATCTTTTTTTAAAAATCAAAATGTCAGTTACAAACTTCAAATCTGATACTTTCATTTTAATACACAAAAAGCAAAAATGACCAGGAGCAGAAAACAAATCACATAACTAAACTGATTAAAGAGTCAAACACAATTCAACAATTCTTTGTTTTATATTTTTGGTGCCAGGCAGAAGTTATAAGAAAAGTCTAAAGTTTATGTAAAACAGAAGATTTAGTTGGTTTTTAGTTTCATAGACCGAGAATTTGGGTTTAGCGCATCTGACCTCATTGTTTTCTTTCTTCTTTCTCCCATTTGACACGTTGTTGTCATCTCTGTCTAGAAGGCTGCAAAAAGAATTACTGAAGGAAGAAAAGAAACTAAGATACGTTTTAAATTTCAACTTATTTTTTGGGTTCCATATGGCTACTCTGTAATGAGGAAATGTCTTCCTGGACTATTATAGAACAGTTGTATCTCCCAAACAAGGTGTCGAAATATATACATTATTTTCAGTGGGTGATACGTCCAAAGTTGTCACAGTCATGTCCTGTGGGTGTTTTTAATATAGGCTGCTGCAAGAGGTCTTATGCCGAGTACAAGACTTGGGTGGATATGTGTACTGCCTGCTAGCAGTCAAGGGAAAGAACATCCGTCTAGTATCAAAGGTAAAGCTGAGGAGAGAATAGGTTTCTTTTTAGCACCGGTAAGCATCTTTCAGACATACGCAGTTCCTACCTCCTGCCTGGGGCTCCTGGGAACCATAAACTTTTGAATTTATTTTACTTTTATTAATCTCCATAAGTTCAAGGAAAGAAGGGCAGCTTACAGCAGCATGTAGACCCAATTATCTCTTTACTTATTCATCTTTCATACCAATCCAGTAAGCAATCAAGCAGCATAAACCTTCGATGGTTACATGACCGACAATTTCCACTATATTCAGTCATACAGATACATGCATAGACATTAATATTATCAAAATCTTACTTTATTAAAACTTGAACACACTGAAGTACTAAAAAAGGATAAAGATTTCACTAAAATTGTTCGTATTTTTTCATATTGTTACTGTTGTGGTATCATCCCTATTTTCAATACACAATGGACTATTCCAATAAAGATATAACAGTTGACTGTAATGAACTCAGTGAGTAAGCAGCAAATAGCTACACTGGCAATATTGTATTACTTGTTTTCTGTAATATATAACTTATTTCTTCTCTCAAAGTACATGTTTGTCTTATCTATTTTATGCCCTTTTCCAAGGACATAACAGTTATAAAGTTATATTCATCAACATATATTTTTATACATGTATATGTTAATAAAATCAAACTTAACTATTTATTCAACATTGAACTTTGATTTTGAACATACTGAGAATCTTGGTGTAATGGTTATCATTGTAGGAAATATGCACAGCAACCACATTAAAATCCTGAACAAGGTTGTTTATACTCTTGGACAAGGTATGCATCCAATTATTCTCTCTCAAGCTATGGGTAAATAGTAGCATAGACTGGGCTCTTTAACCTTGGTATGGCAAATAGTCCAGGTGAAGGAAAACTTAATCCTAACTCCATGGAAAAACCAATATTGTGCCACATCCTACTCATGGCAAAGAGTCAAGGTAAATACATACTGAGAATCCTGATTACAGGAAACCAAGACAGAACTCATACAAGGTTCTTCTTTTCCTACAAGCAAGATAGAAAAGATACAGAAACAGACTTACCAATTATTAGAATGGGAAAGGAATTAACATAACAAATTTTAATTTCAACGGAGACTGTATATACCTGTTATACTCTTAGAAGACATGAATCAATCCTCCCTATGCTCTGTACCACAAAATATCTCATTACTAGCATCTCAGGATGACTAATAGAACCATTTTGCAGCTGATACCATATAGCCTAGTATGACTTCTTATGATTAGAAGAGGTGGGCACCATCCAATAACTTTACTTGTTCCCCTATGTCATGAGTGACAAAAGTACAGCATGGCACCTACAAAAGTTATGAGACTAACCAACCATTATGCTTGATAATTGAGCCAAGTAAATTCAGTGACATTTAAATAGAGAAAATTAATCATCTCTCAGCGCTTCAGACAACCTGACTATTACAAACAAAAGACTAATCCTTCGTTTGAGCACTAATACTATTGAACCAATAAAGTTCTACTTTTACTCCAAAACAATAAAAAATTTCAAATATAAAATCCCTCGAACAGTCATTAATAATTGGATTTTTTAAAAATCAATTTTTAACCTTTAGTTACCTTCTTTACACTAAAAATTTAAATTCAAGTTTCCCTTGAGCGATATCTACCATAAGCGTATTAATAATAGTCATAAAATGAACGCCTTGAGTGATGTAATTCTTAACATGCTAAACTAGCAAACATTCACGAGTCTCATTGGGTGCCTAATTAATATGGCCTTATACCACATCGAAGCAAAAAGCTTTGTAAATTACAAAAACGGCCACATCTGAGCAAAAAGTTCAGTAAATTACTAATACGTAAAAAACCTATGGATCAAGTAATTACAAAACATTTAGTATTCTTGGAAAAAAAAATTAAATAAAAATAAACTACAGCCTCTGTATCATTAATAGTTGTTACATTTTCGCAAATTTCATGCACTAAATCTAACTTACCGGGCAGAAACGGCGCAAATTTTATTTTATACATTATATTTTGACGAGATATACGGTAATATGTGCGTGTGTGCGTGTAAATATACAGAGGGAGTTTAGTGTCATTTATAGTTTTTTTTAACGGTTTATTATTTTTATGAAAAATAACAAAAAGGAAAGACCCTTCTTGTTCGTACATGTTAAGCTTTATAATTTGAAGTTAACATGTACTACCAAGTGTCTTTGAATTTTAAAAATGAATTAACAAAATTCTGCTTTTTGTGAACAGTGTATGTTCACAAAAAGCAGAATTTAGTTAATATTGTTAAATTTCTACTGAATTAGAATATAGTAGAAATATTAAATTACGTAAATTTTAAAAAGCAAACCAACATTATCACCATTTCTGCAAAGGAAATTATATAAAAATTGTGTTTTTAAATCGACTGACAAAAATTAGGGAACAAAAACAACAAAGTTGGTAAATAAAAAATAAATAAATGAATGAATGAAATAAAATAATTTTTTTCAAAAAAGACAAAATATCCCCTCAGTAATTTTAAAAAATGTTACTAAATTTCATGACAACCTGTAGACGTTAAAGATGATGAGAAATAAGATAAAAAGCCACAACGACAATTATTGATTTTTTAAAAAGTAATAATCTTACATGGGTAAGCATTTGTGCTTTTTTCATTATAAATCTGACATTTATAAGATAAATACTGATAGAAAAACATGTTACAGTTGAATAAGATAGTCTAAAATTATTTAGAAGAAATGAATGTTGTAATTCATTTAAATTTAATTCAAAACTATTTTGTTTAAGTTCTTGATTTATGATTTAAAATAAAAATAAAACAGAAGGTGCAACAAAAATATACGACGTAAAAAAGGTTTACATCGAAGAAAAAAGACCTTAAGCAAAAATAAGTTGTTTGAATTAAATTGGAACAAATTACTATATTCATTTTCTAGATTTTGGACTACCTTCCTCATCTCTACTAAAACATTTGTAAGTAACAGGGTTAATGGGGAATTTACATAATTTCAAAGTTATAATATATATATATATATATATATATATATATATATATATATATATATATATATATATAAAATCATGTAAATTAATCTAATATTGATTTTATTTGTTTTTAGTTACTTTAAACACTCACTTCAAAAACAAGGATCTTTTTAATAAGAGGCAAAATTTTCAAAAGAAAATTATTTGAAGATGCAATAATGTCATTATAGTATCTTAAAATAATCATTATAATGACCTTAACTTAGATCAAATATAAAGAAAAGGCAATAATAATAAATAAAAAAAAAATTATCATTATAATAATGCTACGAAGATTATTGTCAGTGTTTGCTCCTGAAAGATTCAACTAAGTGGAGAGAAGAAAAAAAAAAGAAGAAAAATTAAAGAAAAAATACTGTGTAAAATATCTCATTAATCATACTTGCAACAAATACGCGCATAAAATGGAATAATTTAAAATAGGAGACAATTCTATTTAAAATTTCAAAGAAATTTAAGATGTGCAGGTGGGGTGGGGTGGGCGTGAATCTGACTCATTATGCCCCACCACTAACATTTAAACGTAATACTCCCAAATATCTAGTTAATAAATGAATTTTGCTGTTGAAATTTTATTTTGGCTTTTCATATATATATATATATATATATATATATATATTGTGAAAACTTTAACGACTTGGTTATATGTTCGATCATTCATTGACACAGTCATAAAAGTCTTAAAGAAAAAAAAATCATCGTCAAATTAGAATAATGCCGATGCAGCTTTACAAGCTTAGATTCTTTATTTTTCATTTTAACGGAGTTTGTTTCAGAAGGAATTAAAATTTAATCTTTTACTACATATTGACCCAATTTAACAGGTGCGATCGGTTTTGAACTGGGGAGTGGGGTCCAAAATATCTGTTAATTTAGTAAAATAAACGAGGATAATAAAAATTACTGGCGTTACTGAATCTATTCGTAAAATGTTTCATCTAAACTTGTTTCTTTTTTAAATCACTCTTGTCTGCATAAAATAAGAAAACAAAATGCCCAAGAAAAATCTATCCTTCTTATTTTCAATAAAATAAACTTTATGCAACAGGAGTGAGAATTTTGTAAAATGTCCATAATTCTTGGTAAGAAATTGTTTCATTATTTATAGAATTTTTCGAAGGTAGCGAAGTTTATTTACAAAAAGAAAAAAATCTTTTAAGAAAATACGAAAAACATGAGGATTTTCATTTTTTTTCATACTATTAAAATGGACAAGTTGTTTTCTAAACAAAAAAAAATGTTTAGTGTAGTCAAAAGTCTAGAAAAAAATGTAAATTCAATTCAAGGAATTGAAGAAAAAAATCACAACAGGTTTTTTTTTTAAACAATTGTTAGATCATTTTCTGAAAAATTATTTTGAAAGTTTATTCACACTAAGGATAATGAATATAAAATGATATTATAAAAAAATAAAATTAAAAACTCAGACAATAAATTTGGAATAAAATGCAAGAAATTTTTTTAAAGTTGTTAAAAATCAGCCAAATAATCGCCATGTGCTTATGCATTGGCGGTAGTCGAAGTAAAAACAGTACGAGGAAGAAATAAAGAAACTATTTTTCTCTTTCTTTTTTTTTTTTTTTTTTTTGTAAATTATCAAAATTTCTTGTTTTTCTTTCGGAGAAGGAAAATAAACACTGAGAAAATGACAAACCTGTTTTCAATCATAACAATTTCGTCGAAAATATCGACATCATCAGGAACATCTTCGATGTTTACGTTTCCTACTGACATGTTTTTTGACTACTAAATACTCAACAGAAAATCAGTTTCAGTTACCTCCCTTGATTAAGCGGAAGTTACTGATATAATACCTAAATTATACAATATATTTCTTTAAAATAATTTTTTTTTCAAAATTATCACTTTTAAATAAACACTAAAGTAATTTAAAATAAAAAAAGCCATTTAATTTTTGCAATAAAATTACAGAATACTGAAGCAACTATTTATTATAGATAATAATATTTAGAGATATGTAAATTAGATAACTCTGTAATTTGTTTTTACTAAATTTTGTTAGTATATATAATAACTGACAACTCACTATATTGTGTTGCAAAAAAGGAGAGACGGTTAGCACTCCCCTTGACAAGGACGGAAAAAGATCATTTGATCTTCATAACACATATGGGCATTTGCTTCCTACTTCGAAGCAAACCAATTTTTTTGCCTTTAGATTTTGATAAGATTGTTGATTGCATATTTAAATACTGACAAAACATACTTCTCGATCGTCAGAGTTTACTGAGAACAAGTTGAAGCGATTTATTCCTCCTACAAGTATGATGACTCATATATATTCCAGAAATTGTCCTATTATATTGGCATTTCCATTTTGGGATGCCCCAAGCATTTTATCAATCATATAACAACAGTTAGATTTAGAGAGGAGACAAGATCAGACTTGATCAATAAGAAATTAGTCAGAATTTAACAGTTTTTTTTTGTTTTTTAAATTTCTCCTGAGCAGTAGTCATACTTCTGGATTTTATAAAAGTTTTCAAACTAAATTTTTTTAAAAGCTCTGAAAATGACTTATACAACAAAAGAATAAGATATTTTACTGCACAACCCATATGAAATTAATGAGCCAGGGTATTAATATTCAGAGTAACATTTATACACCAAAGATATAACAGATTTTATGAACATGAAATGTATTAGGAGTGGAAAATCTTTTTATGCTTTAACTTTCACTTTTCTTAAATTGGCTGCTCATCTTCTAAAGATGATCAGTAATTCTTTTAAAATATTTATGAACCTTAAAATACCCAAATACAGATTATTAATGAACAGTCATAAATTGCTTCATTCTGATCTTAAT